>JASAOP010002824.1:0-155172 GCA_030849055.1 Crithidia thermophila
GCGTCGCCTCCGCTCGGCGGTTTTCGATGGTGCGGCGGCGGTTCAACTCGCGCAGTTCAATGCGGCTGCGGGCCATCAGCTCCTCCGCCATCACGGCGTCCTGCGCCGTCAGCTCCGCGTGGAAGGTGCGCACGAGCGGGTAGAGCAGCTCCACGTCCCCGCCGTTCTGCGGCGACGGCACCGTCGTGGAGCTGCGCCGCGTCGCCGAGTGCGCACGTTCCAGCAGCGCCACCTCCAGCGCGGAGTAACGCCGCCCCCCGCTCGTTGGCCGGCGGCACGGCGAGACCGAAAACTGCGGCGACACGCCGGCGCTGGGCGGGTGCGACGTCGTGTCGGCCGCCATCAGAAATTCGGGGTGCAGCAGCTGCGCTGCCGCCGCCGGGGGCCGCCGTCGCGATGGTGTGGCGGCTGACGGGTGGCCGCTGGCGGCGGTGCGCTGCTCCTGTGCGGGGGACGTAATTATCGGCAGCACCTCGCGCACCACGTCGGTGCTTTTGGCGCTGCGTGAATGTGCGCGCTGGGAGTGCTTCGACGTAGACTGCGACTTGGAGGACAACGGCGTCTTCGCACTGTTCGACGGGGTGCGGGTGGTGGCTGCGAGGTCGATTTCGGTCAGCGGCGGTGGCCGCTTCAGCGGGGCTGACCGCACCTTCTGCCGGCTCAGTCGCTCCACCGCACTCGTGAGCTGCCGCGCGACGGCGGTGACGGACGTGTTGGGCGGATGCGCACGCAGCACCCACCGCATCCACGCCAAATCACGCGCGCGGCTCTCACTGTCGACCAGCGCGGTACGCCCGACGTACTCCTCGGCGTCGAGCAGTGCGAAGAGATCGATGATGCGGGCCGTGTGCTGGCCGATGCTGCGCGCGCTCGGGCTGGCGTCAGCGGGCATCAGCGCCGAGCGCAGCGTCTTGGAGGACAGCGTTGCTCGCAACAGCGATGGAAGCTGCGGTGAGTTGTTGATGTTGTTGTTGTTGCTGCAGTGGTGTATGTTGCTACTTTTGCTGGCAGTATCAACGGTGGGGGTGATGAACATCGAAGACGGCGTTGCGGACTTCGTGGGGGTCAGCGTCGGTGACACAACCGTCGTCGTGTCTTTTTTCTTCTTCGACTTTTCCTTTGTTTTTTTCTGGTGCTGCTGGCGGGCACGGCGGCGAGAGGAAGAAGAAGAGGAGTGGGAGCTGTGGGGGTGCAGCAGCCCAAAATTCACCGCGTCCTCGAGCGCTCGCTGGCGCAACGCCGCGGATACTTGGAAAGGATCGCAGCCCATCGCCTCCGTCGACACCTCGAAAGGCGATGACGAAGACGTTGGTGCGAGACAGAAAATGCCGATCTTGTTGGCGCGAGACAGCTGGCAGGACTGCAGGAGACCGAGCCAGCGCTGCGTAACGGCAGCGGTCGGCGTCACCGAATTCGCTGCTGCCGTCGATGTGCCGAGCTGACGTTCGAACAATTGCAGCTGTTCGCGCAGCACGAGCGCATGCGCAGCATTTATCTTTGCCTCCCCGGTGTTGTGGTCTCCCGCGCCATCGGACAGCGAGGCGAGATCCAAAAAGGTGGCTGTGGGAAGCTCATCGGTTTGCTCGCTTTTATCATTCCGCCCTACGCGCACCGTCACCCAGAGATGGTACGGAGAATCTGCAGAAGAAGACATCACTTGGCCGATCGTGTCCTCGCAGTGATACAGAAAACGGTGAACGTCGTCACTGCAGCGCAGAACACGCGTGCTGCCAACGTGCGTGCTTAGCGGTGATCGGATGTCCCGCTGCGCCACAAGGTCCACCGCACAGCCGTCAACGCTCAACAGACAGGCTGAGATGCTCATCTCCGCTTTGCGCATCACAATCATGTCGAGCAGCCAGAGTGCGAGAAAACTATCGTAGACAGGCACAGAAGGATCAACATTGCCACCACCAGCAGCAGCAGCAGCTGTTGTTGTGGCACTCGCAGCACCATGAGGCACCAGAGCCTTCTCGATGGGGGTCAGCAGCGACTGGCCTGACCTACCCGAGTGCACGGAGCTGGAGGGCGTGATGAGGGGCGAGGAGACGCTGGTGGACTCCGACGACGGCAACGCGGCCGAAGCTGAGGCCGACACTTTCATCATCTCCAGCGCCGGGAAGCGCCGCCGGTGGAAGAAGAAAAAGTCGCACGCGCGGTTTGGGCGGGGGCCGTAGCGGAAACAGACGACATCGTTTTTGGAGGTCTGCACGAGTTCGGTCAAGGCCGCCTGGCGGTGCACCTCCTGCGCAACGAAGGCGGCAGATACGGACGTCACGGCATCGCGGGAGGGCCCGCTGCGTGTCCAGACACCGTCGTCAAAGAGCGCCACACCGTCCGGTGAGCCACCGGAGCGCGGCGCACGCTTTGAATCTTGAGAAATGGCCGTAAGAAATAAGCGCATCTCGCTCACTTTCACTTTCTTCCTACACTTAATATAGTACAGGTGTGTGCAGAATTTTAGATGCGCTTAAAACACCAGAAAAGGAAAAGAGCAAAAGGGTTAGAAATCAGGAGAGAGCAAACAGTCAGCATTCAGGAATGTTCAAAAGAGGGCGATGTAAATTTCAAAGCTTTTTTGTTGTTGTGGTTGTAATTGTACAAATGCACCACTATCAGCAACTCATTTTTTTTTATAGATCAGCTTGATCAACTATATTGTTGCGACGCTTTCTTGTTTTTAAATTTTCATTAGCTTTCTGACATCTGCAATATTAATTAATTTACATTTAACATGTACATTTCTCAACTTTAAAAGGTAATATTCCATAAAACTGGTTTACATGATGCAACAATGAGTTCGCGCGTGTACAAAAAAAAAACTCAATAATCACTGTGACTTTTAGTGATGGAACTGAAAAAACGCTAAAATGTTAACGCAATCATTTTTTTTTTTTTCAAAAGCCTTAGCGTTTCAGCACGTCATCGCCACTGACGGTAAACCAACTTTAGAAGTTGCTCTTTGGAGTGTGTTTGTGTGTCCTCTCGTCGCTTCTACAGCTCGTCGGTCGTCATCTTCGGCTTGGCAATGCGCTTCACCAGCCGTACTGTGCGTCGCGTGCTGGCACCCATCAGCTCCTCCGAGTCGAACAGAGACGTCCCGCTCACCGAGCTGTTCAAACTGCTCTGCCCTGGGTGCACCGCAGGCGCCGGCACCTTTGATATTTCAGCTGACGCACCACCACCACCTCCACCACCGCCATTGCCACTGGCCACCTCCGCCAGCGCCTCTGCAGCCTTCGACGGCGGCAGCGTCGGTTTGCGGGCACTGCGGCCCGACACCGGCGCATCGGGCGACGTCGTCACGGCTGACTTCGCGTGACCGCCCTGCCGCGCTGCTCGGCGGTTACGTGAGAGCCGCGCCCGCTCCCGCAGCGACGCGCTCAGACTAGTCATCGAGCCCTCCAACTCCGGCGTGACAGATCCACCGCTGCGTGTGGGGGACTGTAGGGGTGTGGTCGCAGAGGTCGGAAGCGTCAGCGGCACCGGCAACGACGCCAGCACCGTCGCCACGTCCTTCCAGTGCTCGAGCACCTCCATCGAGCACCAAAAGTCATCAGCACAGGCGCTCGCTGATGAGGAAAACGTGCGCCGGGTGACACGGCCATCCAGCCGACTCGTCCGCGAAGGCGGCGCTGAGACCATCCAGTGGAACATCGGCCGCTCCCGCCGGCACGCCTCCGCGAAGCCAGCTGCGATGGTGTCGTGCAGCACAGTAGTGAGCTGACACGTGCCAACAAACTGCTGAAGCCCAGGTTCTGCCAGCACACCTGCCGCACTGTCCGAGGAGAATGTGGAGGCTGCTGCGAGGGCGAGCTCGTCCAACAACATTTCCAGCGCCACATCTGCGTACACACCATCGACTGCCATCATCGAAGTTGGGTTGCGCAGCCACACAATGCAGATTCTCGTGTCGGGTTGCTGCTGCTGCTGCTGCTGTCCACGAGGCGACGTGCCACCGGCTGATGTGGCGCGGATCTGTTTGACGCGACGCATGGTGACCTCCACAACAAGATGGGTGCACCCGACCATTTTGTCGGCAGCAACTACGGCGCGTTGCATGTGTGCAACGGCGGCATCCGCAGACTCCTGACTGTCCACCGCCATAATCTTTTTCCTACCCTGACTGTTGAGCTCGTGCCCAGCCTCCACCCCAGTCAAGTCACCAAACACATCCGCACAAAACGGGGTCGCCTCAGCGGTTTTAAACACCGGCACCAGAGTTCCGCGGACACCCGCTACCGTCGCCGCGCTTGTCCCTGCCCGCACACCACTTACGAGAACACCGCGAAGGAAACTCCAAAAAGTGCTCTGTTCTTCCTTCGTGCTGCTGGCGGACATGTCGTTTACAATACACAGCGGGGCACTGGTGGCGACACGGTAGCACTGCTCAGGCGGCAAGTCGCGCTCAAAGACCTGCGGGCACGAGGTCAGAATAGCCTCGCACACCTCCCCGTCGCTCACAGAGTCGCCAGCGTCTCTGCTGCGGGTATTCGTAACGACATCGGTGCGTTCAGCATAGAGGATCGTGTGGGCCTCTGCCACACCCAGGCTCATGTCTGCTTCCGGTGCCAGCGTAACGCGGTGCAGCGGACACTGCCGCTGTTCGGCCTGCGCGATGGCGCTGCGGAGCGACGCAACGACGAGCGACGGGTTCTGCTGCGAGAGGAGGAGCTGCGCCTCCGTGGTGGTGAAGTACAGTCGTCCCGTCACGTTCTCCTCACCGGCAGTGGCTGCGTCGAGGGCTTCCGGCGAGTGTCCCGCGTTCTTCTTGAGGTGCGGCAGCAGCAGCGAGTAGGTCAGGAGTGACTCTGCTGACGTAAACGATAAGTTCGGCATCCTAACAGAAAGAGAAAGAGGAACAGAGCTGCTGTGTGTGTCTTGTTCTTTTCCGATAGCGCAACTTGTCTTGTCTATTTTGTGCGTGTGTGTTTTCTACGCTTGTGAAGGCAGCAAGAGCAGTTGCTGCTTGTGTCTCTGGATGAAGTCCTCTGACGCGAGCGATGAGAGGAGTTTGAAAACAGAAATTTTAAAAAAAATAATAATAATAATAGTGGGATAAGAGCGACATTAACAAATTAGATGTTTTAGTCACGGATATAATTTAGACGCTGCTGACAAGCTCAACCACAATCCCCTTGTTTCCACACCGTTGTTCACCCGAAGCGGCCGGCACGTAATTCTGCTGCGGTGCCTTATCCTCAATCCTGCCATCGTAACATCTTTGTTTTAAATACAATCAGACGCAGCTGCACAAATCTGTATATATATATTTTTTCTGTGGTTGTTACTTCAATGCAAAAAAAAAGAGGAAAAACTAGAAAGGACTGAAGAGGGACTGCTGGCGGAACAGGTCCCATTGCACTCTATGATTCTGACGTTCTATGACTGTCGCGGAAAGCGACTTGGGGGCGGCGCAACTGGTCGAGACACAGGTGCCACCGTAGAGCGACGCGTTGTCGAACACATCGTCGTCATCAGCTTCATCGTCGTCTTCTTTAATGCCATCGTCTGTTTTCAGAGTAGACTTGGTGTAGGGGATGCTGGGGGTATTAGCAAAGAGAGAACGAGCCACCGTCGAGGACGCCGGGCGAGGACGCTTCTCACCACACGAACTTGCGCTTGTGCGAGACCGCTTCACGTGCCGCGTTGCCGCGCTTGGACTTTCCGCACTGTGAGCCGCGGAAGGGGAGCTCTGCACCGAGCTTAAGCCCTCGTCGCTGTCCACGGCATCTCCGGTGTACAGCCCGCACGGGCTCATCGAGTCTAGTGAGGAAAGCCCGAAGGTGCCGCGAGGACTGTTCTCACTGAGTAGAGTGCTGGGGACGCTGACCCGCTGCAGCTCTCCTTGGGCGTTTTTGCGCAGCAGGTACGTCGGCATTGGTGTCTGCGGTGCACTCGTCCTCTCCTCCCCTTCTTCCATCGAGAGAAGCGACAGCGTGCACTGTTCCCCGCGCGAGAGACCAAAGCTCGTTGTTGCGTCGGCGGTTGTCTTTGTTGCTGAAGTGGGCAGCGGATGCCGCGCCCCGCTGATCGTTGGTGTGCGTGTCGAATCCTGCAAATGCACATTCGGCTTGACAGTGCCAGTGGCGCGGCTGATGTATGGCGCCGTCAGACGGTCACTCAGCCGGCCTTCGAAGAACGCTTCCGTTTCTTGAATAACACGCGCGTTCAGCTCCGCGTTGCGGACCCACACGGTCATTTCATGGCCCTGTCCGAGCGGGCGGTACGGCCCACCGAGTCGCCGCAGCTGCTGAATGCAGGCCTGCTGCTGCACTGCGGACGTCGCTGTGGTGTGCTTGTGCAATAACGCAGCGGCGCACTTGGCAGCCCGCTTGGAGAAGGCGCGCGGTCGCGTTGGGGACGCGTGTTTAGCATCGTTGACGGCCGCTGACGTGGGCGGTGGGGGGACTTTCAAGCTGTCATCGTTGTCGCTATCAGCGACAAGAACGTGCGGCTCGGTGAGTGAGTCCTGGTCAGCGTTGCTGGTCAATGAAAGGAAGGGCTGCGCAACCGTGGCGTCATCTTCGTTCACGTACGGGTTGCAGAACATTTATGTTTCTGGTAAGTTGTTTGTCTGTCCAATTCTATAGTAGAACAAAACAAAAATGAAATGAAATGAGTCACTGAAGAGCGCGCTATCGGGAAAGTACAAAGACGATTAAGAATTGTGTTTTTAACAATCACCTCTATGGAAAATACTGTATGCAAATAAATAAAAAACGAAATGGGTAGGTTCAAAAATTGTCCTACAGTTTTTCAGTCATGCACTGCGCGTGTGGATAAACACGTGTAAAGAAATCTGGATGAAGTGGCTTTTCTGACGTTACGAGAAAATGTGTTAGAAAGAGCGAAAAAAAAAGTGGAGTGGTAGCAATGGACTTTTCAAGAGTAAAAGTGATGGGAAAAGTACTGCTTTTGCAGCCTCTCGTTCGCACCTCTAAACTACTACTTATGTCATATTTAGAGCAAACAGCTGACGCGTAGTGCATAGTAACGATTTCGCCAAAAAGGATAAAAAAAATTTTATGTTGCTGCAGTCCAACGTTTGTCAGCGTCACAAAGAACCAATTTGCTACTACACTTTTTTGTTGTTGTTGTTAATTTCTTGTTTTCCAACGATCGTAGTTACTGGATAATAAAAAAAGATTTTACTGGGCACACTGCCTCAACTCCGTTGCTGGATTCGTCAAGAAGTAAATGTGAAAACGACCTTCTAGATGAAGCGGCAGAACGAACAACAACAAACAAGTTGTAAAAGTACATAATTAAGAAAAAGTAACGAGGAAATAGAAAATTCAGCAACGGCGACCGCACACAAGCATTTGATCGCATTGATGCTGCAAGTGCAGCAATCAGGGTTTTTTTTTTGAAGTTATTGTCAAAGTACTTTCGCGTTTAAGAACAGATGGAAATTGGGTGAGTACAAAATAGGGAAAATAAAGTACATAACTATACATTACAAAAAAAAGGTAAGCAGATTCTACAAAGCAACAGCACTCCCGTGCGTTATAAAACACGAAACTACAAAATATAACCGATCAAGCAATAATAATAAAGGAACGTTTACATTCCCTCCGCTTCCATCTGCTGTGCCAGCTCCTCCGCTAGTCGAAGTCGCCGCTCGCGGTCTGTTTCCACGGCCGCGCCAGTTTCCTCATCCGCCAGACTCGCCGGTTCCAGAAAAAGCTTCTTGTTTGCCTTCGCGTGGTGCCCGTCGACTGCCTCCACCACACGTCCATCATCGCGGTATCCGCCACTCTGTGCGGTAGGCGTGTAGTCGAGCTGATCCAGCGGCTGCAGCCGACCGCCCGCCGGCACGCGTGGGTGCGAGCTGGAGCTACGCGACGACTTCGCCTGCGACTTGTTGGGCGAGCGGTAGGCGTGCGGGTACTGCGCCGCCTGCTTTGGCGTGCGGGACGACGATCGTGACGGGCGTGCGCTGTGGGGCTGTGCCGTCTTGCGGCTGCGCTTCGACGGGGAGTTGGCGTTGCTCGTGCTTCGGCTGGGCTGCGCGCTGTTCGTGTTGCTCGTCGCGCGGGATTTGTTGGCGGACGGCGAAATGGAGGGGAGGAAGCCGACTTCATTGCGAGACGGCGTGTAGAGCATCGCGGCTACGGTGTTGGTGCTGCGGGGCAGCTGCTGCGTGGCGCGGTACTCCTCGACGGCGCGGTAGGCGTCCATGTCGTACTCGTACCCTTTGCTGGGGATGGCGGAGTCCGGGTTCTTCTCCCGCATCTGCGCCCGCTTCACATCGTCCTCAATGCGGGCCATGACGTGGTGACTCATGCACGTTGTGTACTTGAGCGGGTCGTTGCTCTTTGAGTCGTCAGCGTAGTACGTCTCCACGCCCGTCTCCTCTTCAGGCCCCACGCAATTCACTACACGCCTGCGACGGCCTCTGTTGGGGGAGGCGCGCGCGTTGCCGAAATAGTTGCTGTTGCCATTATCACCTTCGGTGGTGTAGTACGACATCTGCGCCACAGAAAATTAGTAAGAGAAATTATTGTCGTGCGCTTAAAAAAAAAAAAAAACAGAAGCACTATAATTAAATACTTTTGAAAGCGAAAAGGTGGAGAGAGAATTGTTTTATGGGATAATCTGATAACTGTGTGAGGTAAGTGACGAAAGCAAACAAACAAAAAAGAGGAGCTTCGCCAGTGCTGTAGGAATGGCGAAGTACTTTACGAAACAAAAAAGCGGGAAAAGAAAGAGCGGTAACAACGAAGGGGTTACAAATAGAAGTTGAGTTTGGAAGCTTGACAAGAAGAAAAACACAACCACTTCACAAGTTGCAGCGACAATCAAGGTACAAAAAAAGCCCTTCATTTTTCAGTTTGAGTTTTTGAGGTGGCACCTACAGATTCTTCACTTCGTAAACGTTAAACATCTTTTTAACGAAACAATTGTATTTTGTTTCTCGTGCGTAGAAACGGAACTTCTACAAAACTCACATCGTTACCGTTTTTCCTTTTTTTTTTTGCACATATCTGGCGAACAAAAACCACTATACATATTTTGTGTGTGTACGTTTACCACCCAGCAAGGTGACAAGAGAAGTGCATTTATTGCGAAAGACAAACACAAAGAAGACGGACAATGAGAGTTTGCTCTGCTACTCACACTGGCACTCACTTTCGTCGTCCCGGCAACTGTTGTCCTAGCAGTGGTACCACTACGAGTATTGGAAGACAAAGCTATCCAGCAGGAACACCTCGCGAGAGCCCCTGTACTCGATGCCCTCTGGGTAAATCGGTGTGTAAAACGTCGTGGTTGGGAAGCCTTGCACGTTCATCTTCTCCACAAGGTCTGGATACTTGTCGCCGTCCACATACGCCGCCGTAAAAACGTCGCGCAGCTCTTTAGTGGACTGACTGACGGACAGGCGATCCCACATCAAACGTGCGGTGTCACACTGCCGCGACCACTTCACGCAGTAGAGCACGAACGTGTGCTTCATCGGACCGTGAACGTACGCATCGAAGTTGTCGCGATTCAGCTCCACCACGCGCGACGCCTCACCTCTCGGTGCCGCCGCACGCACACTGCTCGATGCAATCACGATCGCCGCCAGCAACGCGAGGAGAGCAAAAATTCGAATTGCTTTCATCGCTGTGCCGATCCACCTGTGGTGTCTTCTCTGGATACCAAACAGTAAAAGCTGTGTAAAATAAAAAGCTCTGGTCGTTTATAGAAATGTGCGTCGATGTCAAGAAAGTAAGGTTTCAAAAGCAACTGCTTTGTGAATCACTTCAACACCTGTCAGGAACTACTGTAGACAAAAGCGATGAGAGGTGGAGAACAGGAAAGGAGGCGGAAAAAGATACACGAGTTCGAGAGTTTTGACAAGTAGGGAGAATTGAAAGAACATGGTCAGCCTGGCACTCTTCTTTTAAAGACAAAGGAAAGTAGGACTATTAATAATATTTCACTTTTCTAAATGCACCATCTTTTGGAACACTACGAATGAAACAAGTCAAAACTATGAAGTAGCACCTGACTATTTGTTTGTCATTTTACAGTTTGTATATTGTCGATGATCATCAAGTTTATAGAGAGCTGGAGAAGAGGAAAATAGATACGGGGCAAAACAAACGACAAAAGACACAACAAGCATCATGTGCAAAAGCAACTGAAAAAAGGGTGTATGTAACAAGCATAACTCGCATTCGAAAGCACTTCTTATCTTCAAGACAACAACAGAGAGAAGCACTGACAGTTTGTTCTACGATGAAGCAGTCGCGCGAATGACACACCGCTGACAACAATAAAATACACGCATAGACTATCGACCAAGAAAAGTGCTGCAAAAGCATAAAACAAAAAAAAAAGTATCATTGCTTTAAATCGTGCGTGCAATGGAGGAAAGAAGAATAGAAAAGTGCGTATAAGTTGCGACAGAAGGGAAACGGTAAAATAAATCAAAAAAGATCAACAAAAACACGAAAAGATGTGCCTTAGCGACAAAACGACAATGGAAACAAACAAATGGAAATGGAACGCTGCGTAAAAAAAGAAAAATAAGAACAAAGAAAAACACTGTGTGAGTGTGTATGGCGCTATCGAATCGTCTACTCTACTGAGGAAAAGGATAAAATAAAAGAAAAACAAAACGGCGACAAAAAACTTTTTACGTCGACTTCGGATCGCTCTTGCGACCGCTGTAGTTGAAGCGGAAGTCGGCAAACATCACGCCGCGCGGGTCAACCTCTCGCACACGCTGCTCCTCGCTCTGCTGCATGGGCGCGCTTAACTCGCGAATCTCCGGGAAGTAACGCGTGTCCAGCCGGTTCGACAGGTCCGGGATGTACGGCGCCTTCAGGCTGTGCAGATCGTTCATGTCCAGCGGCGCCAGGAACTCGTGCGTGCGAATAGCGTCGTACTCCATTCGCTCCTCCGGCTCGCAGATGAGCCGCTTCATGAAGTCCACTGCGTCGTCCGGAATGTTGCTGTGCGGCGGAAAGGTCAAGTACTCCTTCCAGTTCTTAATCTTATGGCAGGTGGAGTTGGAGTTCTGCGAGTAAAACGGCGGGATGCCGTAGAGCATCTCGTACATAATCACACCCACGGACCACCAGTCGCAGCCCACGCCGTACGGCTTGCGCAGCAGAATCTCCGGCGCGATGTAGCCCGGGCTGCCGACAATGGATTGGAACATCTCCCGACCACGTCCATGGGCGATGCCGCCCACACTGCGCTCGTCGCTCTGCGGGGCGCTGCTCGCATCGTCAGTACGGCCGGCGTACACCGTCGTCTCATCCTTCGCATCCGCGGAAGCATTCGTCGAGGTGCCGGGCTGGTCGGTGTAGTCGAGGAGATTTCCCCGCTTCTCCACAAAGCGCTTCGACAGGCCGAAGTCGCTCAGCTTAATGTGTCCGTCCTCGCCGAAGAGAATGTTGTCGGGTTTGATGTCGCGATGCACAAAGCCCATCTCATGCACGCTGGCCACCGCGGCGCAGAGCTCGGCAATGTAGAAGCGCGTGCTCTCCACGTCAAAGATGCCCTTGTCGCACAGCCACGAGATCATGTCGCCGCCCGGCATGTACTCCATCACCATGTAAAGGTACATGGCGTCCTGGAAGCTGCGGTAGAGGTGCACCACCCACGGGTTTGTCGCTGCCGCCTCGGCCAGCACGTCCTTCTCCGAGCGCACGTGGACGACTTGCTTCTTCATGATCATGTCCGCCTTGCGCAACCGCTTCAGGGCGTAGAGGGTCTCCGTTGTGTCGTTGCGATATTTGCACACAAAGACCTCGCCAAACGCGCCGCGGCCGATGCACTTAAAGAGGTGGAAGTCCGCAAAGGACGGCTCCTTCTGGCGCGGGCCCACCACCACGCGTCCGTTGCGGGTGTTGGCGAGCATGTTCTGGTAGTGGTTCTCGAGGAACGCCTTCGTGGCGTCCGCCTTGTGGCGCGCGTAGTCGTCCGTTGTCTCCCCGCGACGCGCATTGTTGTTGTTGTTGTTGTTGTTGTTGAGACTCGGCATCTCGCAAGCTCAGCCTTTTGTTTTGTGATGAGGAGAAAGGAACGTGAAAATTAGATTTAACAGTACAAGGAACCCTGCTACTAAGTGAGAGTGTGGAATGGCAGAGAAAGAGAGGAGAGAAAAACAAAAGGTATTGCCTGACAGAAGAATCACTTAAGCTATACACTAGTAGCGTTTAATACATGACACAACGGATGAGAGAGAAAGAAGGTAAGCGTAATTGGAGAAGTAAGTGGACTAAATAAAGAAGAAGCGAGTACATGGCAAGTATAATAGCACATTTGACAAAAGGGATTCTTAGGTTCGGTAAATTTGTGATGCAGAGGAGAACGAAAACTGTATACTGCCAAAGGCGTTAAGTCGTCTTCAGATACGTTCTGAACTACAGTTTAAAAGAGTGCGTCACGGAAGAAACGGAGACCCCTTTTTTTTTTCTGAAAGCGGCAGCAACAAAAGCTCCAAATTATGCAGATCAGCTTTCTCATCAACAGTACTACCCACATCTGTACACAAGAAGTGTCTAGTAATGCGTGCGTTTTTTCCTTTTTTTTTTCATTAAAGAACGAAGATACAAAAGAAAATAATTCTGTGTTGTACAACGCTGCACAACCAAATCGCATGCGCACTAACGACATCCAGCGCCACCCCAAAGAAAAAAAACGTTTCTTTTAAGAGCTAAGCACACGGTGCACAGCCCAAATTAAAAACAAAACAATTACTTTTTATTTTGCTCTTTAAAGCGCAGAGTGAAATTGAAAAGAGCTTTACACGCGTACAAAAAAAAAAAAAAAAATGCAGCCAGAAAAAGAGAAAGAGTGAGTAGCTTGGTAAGGAACAGTTGATGAGGTGTAACGTGGGCAGATGCACAAGCACGCTTCTCGCTGCTTCACTTTACACACCCCATCCACATTCTCTTTCCCATCACAATCACACAACCCCTTTTTTTTTCTGCCCTGTTTTACTGCGAGCGCTCGCTCAGCCAGCGGTAGTAGTCATTAAGAATGTAGTAGTGCTGGTCGAAGCGGCGGATCACCATGCGCTGATAAAACTCGCGGCGGTGCTCGTCGCTGTAGGTCACCGTGCCGTGCACCGTCAGCAGGAAGGAGTCGCCGTTCTCGTTGCCCGGTAGCGGCTGGGCATCGACCATGTCCACCTGGTGACTCGTCTTGGGGAGGCTGGCGAGGTAGTTGCGCATGGCATCCACGTTGGGCAGGGAGTGGCCGTTCCACTCACACACCATCGGCACGTCAGGGGCGTACAGGTTCGCCACGTTCGGCCGCGTCTCCGGGTCGTCCAGCATCTTATAGTAACGGTTGCGGAACTCGATGGCCTTCTTGGCGACATCATTGAAGGCACCCTGTTCCATTGTGCTGACGCTTCTGTTGATGCTTCTGGGGGTGGGAGAGCTTCGAAGAAGGAGAGAAACAGAGTTGCTACACGAAGTGTATTTGCGTGTGTGAGTGAGTGTTTGAATGAGTCAGTGAGGGTGCAACGAGAAAAATGAAAGTCAGAGAAAACGGAGACAGAGGAAGAAAAGTAGTGTTGCTAGGAAAGGCGTTTTAGCAGGCATGTAAAAGAACATCTTCGACCGGCACAGTGCGTCAGGTTTTGCAAACTTGCAAAGAGCTCTCTACTTCATTAACGGATTCCGATTTGTAAGAAAGGCGTGATCCGATGCCTTTCATTCCATCAACCAATAGTATTGGCAAAAAAAAAATAGTTCTAAAGCATCTAAAGTGTTGTAAAGAACACACAAAAAAAGGGAGAAAAAACGAAAAAAAAGCCTTTTTAAGCTGCGACTCAAACTTCATGTTCACAGAGCAGTCCAATTGCGTTGCAAAGCAAATTGAACAATTTCTTCGCAGTCGCCGTCGAGGTAAACATCCGGCACAGCCTCCGTCTGCCGCTGCTCCAGCTCTCTCAAGCATGCCGTTGTGGCAGCGCACACGTTCGTTGTCTCCGCCCCTAGCAGCTGCAGTGCTCGATGGAGAGTGCTGAGAAGGCACAGCTTGTCCATTAGCGGCAGCTCCACGTCACCAGCCACGGCATCACCCGACGATGAGATCAGCCGTTCTCGCTGCAGCACCTTCAGCCAGCTGCGTGTCAGCACACGGACCTCCGCCAGCGTCGACGCCGCCCGCTCGTCTGCGCGTTGCAGCAGGAGTTCGACATGCACGGAGAATTTGTGGAGCAGCAGTCGCGTCATGCAGCTGCCACGGCGAGGCTGTAGACGGAGCAGAACGCGCTGCGCACAGGCCCAATGCCCGCTGCTCGAGTACGCCGAGACCTGCAACGCGCAGGCCGCCTCCACAATGCAGGGCACACCGATGCGAAGAGCGGAGTGCTCGACGCGTCGGGCAACCTCCAGCGCAGCCGCGTACCGCCCGCTGTGCAGCTGCGCCTGCCCGTCCATCACCTGCGCCGTCAGGACTCCGAAGACGAAGGAGAAGCGGGCACTCACAGCCAGCAGCAGCTGCTGCGCCTCGCGGAAAGCGCTCACTAAGCCCAGAAAAGCCGCCACATTCGCGCGGCGGCGCTGGACCACCGCAAAGAGAAAAAGATTGTCTGGCGACCAGCACGAAGCTGCTATCCCTGCTGCCTCCGCTTCTCCGGCATGAGTGCGCTCTGCGGTATTCACACGACTCCTGTGCCCCACGTCTTGCGAAAAGTCGGGAGAGGAAGCCGTTGCTGCACTGTTCTCCATCCCCGCCGCGTTGCCCAGACGATCCGCCACGGTGGAGAGCAGCGAGTACGCCGCCGCTGCGCAGCCCTTCTCCTGCAGTCGGCACGCCGCACAGTAACTCACCACTGACGCAAAAAAGATGTTCTCCGTTGCAGCGCGCAGCCCCTCGACGCCGTAGTGCGTGCGTACGGCCTCGAGAGCATCGTGAAGACACGTTAGGGCCCGGGTAGATGCGGCAGCAGGTGTTGCGTTGTTGTCCGATAACGTGACAACGGTGAGCAGGTGCTCCTGCGTACACAGGGCCTGGTAGGCAGAGTGGCGCACCACTTCCCAAAACAGCGACCGCCGCGCCGGCAGCGCAAACAGGGGCGACCCTACCGCAGTGGCAGCGTCGACCGAATCGATCAGCGTCTTCAGCGACGACACGTTTATCTGTCTCGGTGACGATACAATGCCGTAAAGTCCGCCAATCAGTTTCAGCGTCTCGCGATGCAGCGCGGCCACGACGTGCACCCACTGCCCCTCCGCTGGTAGGGTGTGCAACAGCGACGTCTCCGCACGGAGGAGGGCGTGCTGCAGGGACTGCGCAATCGTCTGCACAGACACCGCCCCCGCACCGCTGCGACCACCGCCGTCCGCCATCGCTGCCGCATCACCACCGCCTCCGCCAACATTACGGAGACCGCCGTTTCCACTCGCAGCATTCATGCTGCTGCTGGCAGGAGCATTCGTATCGTCCGCAAAAGCGTCTGCGGAGCTGCCCAGCCGCCCCGTCGAGAGGACAGAGCGCAGAGCGGCACCAACGGCGCCGGGGAAGAAAAGCAGCAGCTGCGCCGCACCCGTAAAGGCGACACTTGCCATCTGCCCGTCCACAAAACTACTCGAAGTGGGCGCACTCTCCTCTCCCACCCCAACCCCACCTACAGCTGTGGAGGATGCGGCGTTTTGCAGTGTCAGCCGCAGGGCGATAGAAATACTGTTCGCGGCGTCTGCAGGCCTGTTTTGATGCACCGCCACCACATGAGCGGTGTAGTGGGCGAGGGCCAAGAGTGAGTTCGAGTGTACCTCCTGCGCCACCTGCAACGCCACCCGCACGCACTGCCGCGCCACTGCCAGTGACTGCAGAGACAAGTAGTACTGTGCGTAGAGCAGCATGCCGCTGGTGATGCAGGTGAGGATCGGCTGCGTGCCACGATTGGACAACTCGGCACGCGCCATGCCCGAGCTGACGGACGGCCCCTGAAGGAACAGCAGCTTTGCTAGGGCATTGTCGGTGACGTGCGGCCCGCGCTGTAGGAGGGCAAGCTCCATCAGAAGTTTGTGCGTCGTTGTGTGCCCCTCAAAAACACATTCTAGCGCGGCGTCCATTGCTTTTAGGTTAGTAGATAGTGAGGCGAGTTCAGCTGCCTGGACCGGCAACGCAGCGCGCTGCGGATCTGCGCTGGCAGAAATTACTGGTTTGGCGTTCTGTTGGCAGTTCCCTTCCCATCGCCTCCAAGCCTCCCCACTGCGATAGAAGTACAGTGCCCGCAGCCATCGCGATGACAATTTAGCCAACTTCGCCTGCCGCGCAAAGGACGCACTCGCCCACTCGTAGTTTACCCAAATGTGAAAGCTGCGCGTTGCGTTGCCCGCCTCCACGCTCAATTCGTCGTTAAGCAGGTCCTCCTCAAAAAGGCGGGAGAGCGTGGAAACGCTGACAAAGGTTGCGGGAGGTGCTGTCCTGCTCTCCTGCTCTGCCGCTGGCGTGCCCTGCGGGGCTGTGTGCTCAACAAGCACGTCTACCAGGGCTGCGGCGAGTCGCTCCGCAACAGCCGCACCACCGCAGCTCCGTGCAAGAAGTAAGAATTCTTCCAGCAAGGCAAACCCGACATCTGAAGGCTTTGATAGTTGTGTATCTGCGAGAAGCGAAAAATGGATGGTGTTGTTCTCTTCCTCCGGCGCTTCAGAAGGGGTGCGAGGGTGCACGTGACCAGCCGTGGAGGCTCCGTACAACGGATGTTGCTGCTGCCGCTGAGCACGCGCTGCCGCACCACCATCGTCTTCGTTTTCTGAAAACGGACGCATCTCAGGCGTGTTACTCAGCGCGTCGCTCAAGTGCGCGCACGCACTGCGGAAGTTCACCTCCCTCGCCGCTGCTCTGGCACTCACTGGTGGAAGTCGAAAAAGTGCACTGGTAGTGTCCGCACTGGAAGAGGAGGCCGGAAGCGGGCAGCCGGACGGGTTCAGCGCATCAACGTTGTGCCCCCACGCAGCATCGTCCTCAGCTTCGTCATTCGTTAATTTTGCAAGGCCGTCGTCATCGTCGTTGGGCAGGGTGTGGAGGAAACAGACCTTGCGCAGGTACCACGTCTGTAGCTCCAGCGTCACGCTGGCTTTGGAGGGCAGCATCAGTCGTACATTGCGCAGCGCCGTCCCGCAGAGAAAGAGTGCGAGATCGGCATAGCGTGGCACCACCTCGGAGGCCGACACCCCAGCGTCCATGTCGTAGACGAGAAAGAGCCGAAGTTACAATTCCGTAGCGTACGTACACGAAGATGACGTGTGGTGTCGGTGGGCGTAAACTTGATGTCTATGATTCAATTTACTGTGAGTTTAAAGTTGAGTTGTGGAGTGAATGTAAGGTGCAAAGCACCTAAAGAAAAAGTGAAGGAAGGAAGAAAAGGGAAAATAAATGCCAGCGGACAGTCCAGGCGAATTGAAACAGATACGGAAGGCCATTGTAGCCTTCTATTCATATCAAAAAGTTAAGCTGCAAGAGGCAAAATAAAAGTGAGTTGTTCTGGGCAGCAAGTGTTGCCCTTCCTTTTGGAAATTGTAATAAATTTTTTCTTTCTTAAACATAGTTAGTTAATATGTGAACAATCAACCGCGCACCATTCCCTTCACAATTAAAGGCTAGAAGCTCGTAGGAAGCTTTTTCACACGACGACCATCAGTCTTTGATGGCGCCGTCGCGATGGTTCAGCTCGTTGGCCGTGGCTGCCAGCCTGTCCGCGCTGCGATTGCTCCGGTTCAGCTGCAGCGTCTTCTGCCGCACCCGATGGCGGGCCCGCGCGGTCAGCTGCGTGGCGCCGCTGCGCTGCATCTGCTGTTGTGCCTGCGCCAGCACCTGCGTCCCCGTCAGGAAGCACTTCGAACACGCCGGCACGCCGCGTGGGACGGCACACCGACTCCGCGCTGTCATGCGGTAGGGCGAGAAACACGTCTGGCAGACAAACGGCAGCTCCACGTCGTCGTGCACGGTGATGTGGCGCAGCCGTGTGCGGGAGATGTGCTTGCTGACCTCCGCGACCACGTCGGGCCGCTGGATAACCAACAAATTCAGCGTCGACTGCTCCCTGCCCGAACACTGGGGACACCGCTCGTGGCGGAGAAAACGGTTGGCCACGGTGGCCGAGAACTCCGTCTGGCAGGTGCGGCACCGCCAGCGCAGCATGGACTCGCACGTCAGCGAAATCTCCTGCGGATTCTGCGAGGGCGTCAGCAGCGCCTCAGCGAGCAAATGGCGATCATCGCAAAGAAACCGTCGCGGTGTATTCTCTCTCTGCACCTCGGCAGCGTTTTTGTGAGCGTGAATTCCACCAGCACCGCGGCGTTCACACGCTGGACAGAGCAGCGCCGCCACCGCTGGTGTCTTGGAAGATCCAGAAGCAGCGGCTGCCCGCACGTTTCTTTGCGCTGTGCTCTGCAGTGCCACTTCGTAGCGCGCAACGCGACTTGTGACGGACTCCAACCACGGCGTGCGGCACAGCGGGCAGCGCCACCACGCCTTGGTCGAGGCAGTTGTGTGTACCTCCGTGACGTCCTGCAGCACCTGGTTTTGCAGATGCGCATTCCGCTGCGTGTCCCACTGGGCCGCCAGCGGTGGGTGCGCCTCACACAGTAAACTCGACACCGGTGTTGACGGCTTTTTTGTTTCTGGACGTTGCGACTTGGACGGCTGCTGAGGACTTTCCACTGTGGCGGACGCTGCGTGGGGTGCGTCACCGTAGCAAGACGGGCAACGGTAGGCGTCTCTGATTTGCGCGTTGGTGCGGTCCGCCGGCCGGGCCGACCACTGCGTGCCACACGTGTCGCACCGCCACACCACCTTGTCCACGCTGGAAGGGGAGATGGTGATTTCAGCAGGTGCAGTCTTTTTGTCATCTGCTTCAGCTGCTGTTGTGTGCATTGGTTGGCGTGCACGGTGTCGCACCAGATAGCGAAGAGCGCGTTGGTTGGCCGCTGTGTCGAACTCCCGCTGCAGCTGTGGTGGGAGCGTGTCCAGCTGAAAGCTGATGGTGGCACAAGGAGCTGCTCGATTTGATGATGGAGGCACGGCAGCGTTAGATTCTGCGGAGACGGCTGGGATGTGCAGCCACCTTTGTGATGAAAGGACCGTAGCAACAGTCGTAGCAGTCGTCGCCCTCCGCGAGAGACGCAGGATCCGGGAAAGAAACCACATTCTGGTGGGAAAGAAGTGAGTGTAGGATTATGTACAGTACTCCTGTAAGCAGCAGTAAATGAGAAGAAATTAGGAAACCAAGTAGAGGAACGCAACAGGGTAATAATAAACTCCTAAAAAAATCTTGTCAGAAAGCACCGTAGTAAATCTACTAAATGAAAAAAAACATCGCGCGATGAATTAACTTTGTAAAGTTACAGTACAGCTTATCAAAACGGAGCAACGAAGCTCAACAGTGCTGGAACACTTTAAAGAGATATTGATCTCTGATAGCTTTTTTCTCACAGTTACAACAAATGCTCTTTTTTTTTAAATTATAGAATAGAATTGTAAACGGAAGTCAGCACTCAATCATCTGTGATTTTCTAGTTGCTGCGCCGGCGTGCGCTAGGGCGTGGTGAGCGCTGCGTGGCAGACGGACGCGGTGTCTTGCGACTGCCCTGCGTGGACTGGCGTGCCCCACTGCGACTTCCCCCACCGCTCCGCTTACTTTTCGTCGTGCTCGCGGCACTCTTCCGCTCAGCTCCCTTCTTTGCGCCTGTGAGCTGCGACTGCGGAATGCTCACGGTGGAGTGGAGCAGCGGACGCTGCCGCAGAACACACTTAAACACGTCATCGGGCACCACCAGCAGCAGCCCATCCAGTCGACGCTGCGACAGCACTGAAAAGCCGCCCACGTCGTCGAGAATGGACTGCCAGCACTTGATGGGAGGACGACTTTGCGGCAGGACCAGCACGTTGGCCTCAGAAATGTCGCGCGTGACGGCGCCGCCAGACGCGAGCAGCACACTCCGCAGATCGTTCATCGGCGGGTCCTGCGGCGCGGTGGTCTTGTGCACCCAGAAGCGGAGCCCAGACAGTAAGCGCTGCCGGTTCTCCGGCTCCTTGTCCAGTGTGTCGGCCAGGTCGAAGTTGTTCTCGCTCTCGATGCTGCCGGGCAGCTTGCGCTCTCGGTAGGCAAAGCCTGCGGTGGGGATGTCGAGCGAGTGCGTGTGCAGCACCGTGTCGAGCCAGCTCTGCTGCACGACAGCGTGGATAAAAGGCAGCACGGTCAGCAGCTTCACACTGCGCATGAGCGGCTGCTGGGCCACGAGCAGGCGTGCGTGGCGGGCATAGGACAAGGGTGGGTTCACCATCGCTCCCAGCGCCTTCAGATCGCTCTCCTCCTTGTCCGACAGACGGAGCCCCGTGGTGAAGATGACGGTGGCGTCTGGTGGGTCCACTACCACCGCGGCGTAGGATTCCGCCTCCGAATTCTCGTCTTGCTCCACAGAGGCTGTCTTTTTCTTTGGCGCTCGCTGCGTAGACGTCGCCGCAGCGGCAGCACTCTTTCGTGTTTTGCGTGACGACGCTTTGGTTTGGGTGGCGGCTGCCGGAGTGCGTCGTTTTGAAAGTTTTGGGGGCACGTCGTCCTCGTGCTCCATCGAACTCAGCTCTTCCTCCTGTCTATTTATCTCGCTCCCCACACCGGCCTCTTCCACACTTACCTGTGAGCTACCGCGGTTGTCGTGAACGTCTCCGTTGGAGCTGGCCACCAGCACCCGCTCCCCGTCGCTCAACACGTCGCCGTCGTCGTCGTCGCTCAGCGCCACCGGCTCCGACATGTTCGACGGTGTGGCTAGCACCGCCGTGCTGTCTGTCGTGAAAAGCGACGTTGTCGAGTTGTGGTGCCCGAGTCCACTCAGTTGTCGCAGCGGCGGGCGGTGGTACGCTGGGCTGCAGCCCACACCTTCTTTCCCGACAGTGGCTGATGGCGCAGGTGCCGCAAGACGCGCGGTGTCCAGGACAAGGTCCACGGCGCAGGACGGCCCGAGACGAATCGTCAGCACGCCGTCCGTCACACAGGCAGACTCCGCTGTCTGGAAGTGGTAGCGGAAGTGCGGCTGCAGGGGCACACTCTTCACCGAGGTGGACGCAGACAGGGCAAAAACATCGATGGAATGACACTTCGCGGGCGGCGTGCTCTGTTCTGTAGCGCGCAAACTCACGAGTTGGACTGCCTTAGAGGCGTTGAGTGTCAAATACAAGTAGACGGTGCAGTGGGCGCGGGACACCGTCGCGGCAGCCTCCCGCAGCAGCGCGAGATCGAGCGCAGCATCCTCGTTCTTTTCTTCTTCTTCCTCATCTGCTTTCCTTTTCTCCGCAGCTGCAGTCAGCAGGGCCTGGACGCAGCCCGTCAGCATCGGCCGCCCGATCACGAGCTGGGCAGACGCGTTGTGCTGCGCCTTCCGCGCTGACGCCGTCGTCATGGCGGTGCTCGCACTCTCCTCGCTCACGTGCGTGTTTGCCGAGTGCGTGTCTGCCGCAGAGCACAGCGAGGCCAGCGCACTGCGGTAGGCAGCCGGGAAAAGCACCTGGCGCGGTGCCGTAAACGGAATCCACGGCGACGACCACGCCGGCGCCTGCTGCGGTGCTGTGCGCTTGTACAGGTGCCAGCGGACCGGTACGACAACCTCGTCCGCGTACTTCGCATGCCACTTCGATAAAACGTCACCCGGCGTGTCCCTATCTTTTTGGAAGGTGCTGTGCCAGTGCGGAGACCGCCGCAGTTCCGGTATGCGGCTCGAGGAGTGCTGAGCGCGTCTGCGCAGCTGCTCCTCCTGCTCGTTGCGGCTGTGGTTGCGGTGCTGAAGGTGGTCGTCATCTGACGGACTGTCCTCTCGTTGAGGCGAGGGGGAAGTGGTGGAGCGGCTGTCCTGCGAGAGGTGCTCCTGCGTTTCGGCCGCGTCTAGACTGCCGAAGGAGTCCGCGAGCGAACTTAGCGTGGATGTCATCTCTACTAAAGTTCTGCCGTATGTGTAGTGGCTCGACTACCACAAAAAAAAAGGGGGGGGGGGCACGTTTAAAAAGGTGAAAGCTACTAGAGTTTGGTGGTACTATTTTTGTAAAAAAAAATTATTAAATAATAAAAAAGAAAAGTGAGTATATTAGGAAAGAAAGCTCTAGAATGATCTGTATGTATGGAGGTTTAGAAAAGAATTCCAATTGTATGTCGAACTCTACCTAGTCGGTATCTATGGACAAAAACGAGTTGTTTGTGCTGTTCATTTTGCATAACGTATGGCAATGTTAATCGCGTGAAGTTGACGTCATGTGCATAGAGCACAAAATAAAAAATACGTGTTTTGATTGGTTAAAAAGCGTTGTTGAAACATCAAGTTTAGGAACAAAAACCTAAGGACCATTCAGCAGGCAGCAATCCCCAATTCGCAATTCGGCGCAGCACAACAACCAATAAAAAGGTTTGCTTCCACTGATTCATGAGTTGGTGTGGCAGTAAAGAAAAAAAAAGACATGTTCGGTTTTATTTAAAGAAAGTCAATGCTTTAAAAAAAATTTTCTTGAAACAAAATGTGCTGCAGTTATCAACAATGAGAGCAATATCACTAAACTATAAATTCGATAGTTTTTACATTACATCTCCACACGGCAGAAACCAAAAAAAAAAAAACTAAGAAAGATCAGTAAAGCCACGCTACGACATTCAACAGCCAGAGCGGTAACCTGTGGTACACCTATTCAGATCCAGGCTAGGGGTAGGAGAAAAGTCGAAGCTTGGAGACATCGTAAGACAGCTGCACGACTACCTTCTGCTCCCCAAGCAGCGCAGCCCCGGTGGGCAGCTCATTCGCCAGAGTGCCGTGCGCCACACACGTGTTTGCCGGCTCCAGCGTCGCCGTGCGCCACACATAAATCTGCCCATCCTCCGCCGCAGACACGAAACACTGCGTGGTCGGTTGGTAGCTCAGCACGTTGATGATGCGCGAGTGAGCGTGAAGGATCATCTGCACCTCACCCGTCGCCTTGGCGTACACGTTGATCCGACCGCTCGCGAAGGCGGCAGCAAAGTGGTCGTTGGAGGCGGACGACGAGCACAGCTTCACCGCCACCACGGCATCCTCACAGTTGGCAGCCTCGATCACCGCGACGGGACCCAAGTCCCTCCACAGTACGATCCGACCTGCGACGTCTGCGGACACCAACTCCATCGGCTGCGTCCCGCCCAGTGCCGCGATGTCTACCGCACAGATGCAGCGCCGCTCATGCGCCAACACGGGCAGAGCCCGTCCTTTTGGATTGGTGTCTGCCGCATCCTCATCTGCTCCTGCGCTCGCTGTTGTCTCTGTTGCGGTGGAAGTGGTTGGCTGTCCCTGCAGCGTGTAGTAGCGCACCTCGTGAAAGCCCTCCGACCCGCCCAGAGCCACCACAAACGTGTTCGAGTCCCCCACACGCGTGGCCGCGATACAGGAATAAAACTCCGTCGCGCTGCCGCTGTTGATGCTGACGCAGTGCGTCTGCTGCCCGTTTACGACGACGATGGCCGTTTTGTCAGACAGCGCCGCAACGAGAATTAAATTTTCCACGGTGGGCTCCGTCACACCGGTCAGGAGCTCTACGAACGTGCCGGCCGGCAGCTGCAGCGGTGGAAAGCACGGAGTCCCTGTGCCGGTCTGCACGGACACGAGAGAAGTCGGGGCGGCGTAGCTGAAAAAGTCGCCGCTGCGGTGCACCACAAGGTTGTTGGGCAGCAGTGCTGGTGCAACGGGCAACTCTACCTCCAAGTACGGCGTCATAGTAGCCGCCATGATAACTCGGTTTTTTGTTTTGAGAGCTTAGGCTGTCTTGAAGGTAGGGTGGACTCTTTTCAAGTTGAGAAAGAGAAAGAAGATTCTGCAGCTGCCCGTTTCTAAGCAACAAGAGAGAGCAGGCAAGTTTTGGCTCGTGTCGATTCAAAATGATGTTTATCCTGTGTTGTTGTTGAGTAAGGTAGTTAAATGGCCAGGAAAGAAGACAAGGGAGGCAGGAAAAGAAAAAGGAGTTGCTGCGATGATGATTCTCTTCTCCTTCCACCAGCAAGATCCGCATCAGAAGCGCATACAACTAATGTGCACATAAAACGCATTTTATTCGTTTGCCGTAAAATGGCACTGAGACGATATTATTACTATTTACTTTTAGTGGCACCAACAACAACAGAAAATGCTGTTCAGCCTGCAATTTCGCCTTACATCCGAAACGATAAATTACTTCTGTTTTTCAATTTCTTTCTTGTTTTTTTCGGATACGTTTTGACGTGAAGGTGCGTTGCGAGTACACCCAAAAGCTATAGAAAAAAAAACAAATACCCCTTCCCACCCATTCATACAAATACACAATCATTCAGCACCACCAAACACTCTTCAGATCCACCACGTCTCAGCGGATCGCCAGAATCACAATGACGGCGCCAGCCACCAGCAGCGCCATGAGCGCACGATAGACATACGGCAAGTCATCCAACAGCCCCACCGGCAGCTCCAGACATGCCTGATACTGCGGCTGTTCACGGAGCGTAACCTCCGCAGCGGACGACGAAAACACAGCGCCAGAGCAGCGGCCATCCGCCACGCCACGCATCTCCACCAGCGGCAGGCAGCGGTGCACGTACGCCTTCTCCCCCATCACAAAGTCCATCACCGAAAACTTCGTCGTCGTGTCCAGTGTGTCGTAGCGGGAGTGAATCGGAATGACCAGCCGCGCCTTTACCGGGATCATCACTTTGGCGTCCGCACCGTCTGCGCCGGCAGAGCCGAGATAGTCGTCCAGCGCCGGCGTTTCGAGTTTTTGCTGAAAGCTCAGCACCACGTGGTTGGTGCTGTAGTTCACCTTGAACACCGGCGCCTCGATGTCGAAGAAGTACTGCGAGGCCATCTGCAGCGGCGTGTACGCTTCGGTAACATCGCGCATGACCACCGCTGCCGTCCCCTGACGAGACGGAACGGAGGAAATAATCTCCATCCGGTACAGCTGCTCCGCTTCCGCCTCGTCAATGAAAAACGATTTCGGCAGATCGAAGTTGAAGGCCACTTCTCGAGCACCAGCGGGGAACTCAATGGCGAGCTGCATGTGGAAGCCACCCCCAATGAACGTGTAGGACGGCGCAGTGCCGATCAGCGAGCAGCTTTGGCTGGCCGCCTGCACTACGGACGGCACGAACGCGACAGAGCCGATATAGACGAGGGCCACGACAAGAAGGCGAGCGAGCGCAAACATGACGACACAAGCTCTTCGATTACGAGTAAATAAGTAAACCAGAAATGGTTGCAATAGCTACTGAACTTGACAATGTGCAAGTGTTTTTTGTTGTTGTTGCTGTTCAAGTGTTTTGACGGAGCTTTTGAGTTCTCAGACAATGTCTTGTTGTCGCTGTGTTTGTTTCGATATGAGACTCACGCCGTTTCACGTGCGCTGTTTTAAAATTGTACGGATTTGAACACGACAAATCTATTCGATTTAACTGCCGTGTACTATACAATGCCTGTGTAAAAATCTACAATGGCGAATGTGTCCACAGCAAGAGGTGGAGCAGCGCACGGATTTTTTTTTTTTTTGGGGGGTGTTTCCTCAAAATCCTAATCAACTTAAAAGGCAGAGGTCATGCCAACAAGGAAGAGAGCATTGAAAAGGTCTGCTGCTAGTTTTCCAACATTCTTCTACTAATTCTCAACTTCAAGAGCACAAAACAGGGAAAGCAGTCATTTTACAAACTTTTGAAACTCCTCGACAAAAAGAAATAATCAACGCAAAAAAAGGAATTGATAACCTTCCGTCAAGAAAAACCACTTTCCGTCTGCAGCGGTCACCACACCTGCAGTTCCTCAGTAACTTAAGGTATTTACTGATTCATTCTTACAAGCAGTCTAAACTAGACGTACCACTCTCAAAGCGCAGAGAAAGAGGAAAGCTTGAACAGCGCTAAGTTTCTTGTTAATGCCACAACCATCTTTATTTTCACTTTTTGTTTGTTTCTGAGCCCTTCCTCAACGGTACAGACAAACAGCAGCGTGAAGCGTACAAAAGAAATAATAGGGCATCAAAGAAATCAGCAACGACAACACAAACAGAACAGAACAACATTGTAACGACGGTGTTACCAGAAAATAGATAGGAATGAAAATTATAGTAGTAGGAAAAAAAAACATATCAAATTTTAACAAGACAAAGAGCTTGTCGAATTGTTTCATAGAGAATCAGAGCAAACGTTCAAAAGACAAAATAGTACACGTATGTAAAGCAACAACAGAGAAAAAAAGCAACGATCGAAAACAGAAAATTAACAAACACATTATTACAAATCCACTTACTCAAGCCTACTCGAGCTTCAACAACAATTGAACTCAACACAAATTAGCTATAGGAAATTAAGCAGTACAGTTTTCCCGATGAAAATGACAGTGGGACCTGTGATCAAAAGCATTACAAAGTAAGTCAGAAGCAACACAAAAAAAGACAAGATGAACTCAGTCTTTTTATTTCAATCCACAAGTCCTGCTTCCTGCCGCTGACGCAGCATTGGGGAACACTCACGCTCCAGCTCCTTCCATTCCCGCAACATCTCTTCCAAGTTACGAAGCTGCTTCGATAGCGGCTCCGCTGAGCGTTGCGTGCCCGCCACCGCTGCTGCTGAGTCGGCAGTACTCCCTTCAGTCCCGTGCGGTCCACCCACTGCCGCCGTCGTAGCGAGAACATCCTCGGCGTTCGGTGCATGCACGTTCAACGTGAAAGGCTCGTCGTCACTGTCGTCCTCCGACGCGCACTCCCCCTGGTACGCATCCTGGTGGTAATGGAACGATCCGCGGAGAGGCGTCTCCTCTCGCAACTCACGCATCAAACTGCAGTTTCGTGCACTGACAAAAGGGCTGCGGCCGCCGTCGCCCACGCTGGCGTTCTCCGACGGCACAAGATCTCCTCGCTGTGCGTTGGTGCCTGGCACGGAAGCCGGCCGTGAGTAGTCGAACGGCATCCTTTCATCGTCCTTCAAGTTACCAAATGTGTCATCGTCGTCGCTTGGCGGTTGTTCATCGTCCGCTGCGCGCTCGTACGACTCGACGTGGAGGCGCTGCGCCATCCGTTCGGACGCCGTGTTGAGGCGTGGGCGGAAGGTGCACTCGCGCAGCTCCGCTTCGGCCTGCTGCAGGCGCAGCTGCTCGAGGTGGCGGTACTTGCGCTCCTCCGTTCTCTGCTGGTGCGCGTAAAACTCGGCGCCTAGCAAGCGGCGTGCCGGCGTGTTCACAGTGGCAGTAGTGGAGATGGTGTTCGATGGTGTCTTGTGGGGTGCGGCCTCAGCTGCGGGCGTGACAGACTCCGAAAGCGGAGGCTGCTGCGACGGTGGCAGTCGTGCACCGTTTCGTGCAGGTCTGTGCTGCTGCAGCCGCGCCAACTTGTTCTCCGCTTCTTTTTCTTCGCGCGCCTGTCTCTCTTTTTCTGCTGCTTCCTGTAGCTTCTTCTGCTCCTCCCGCATGCGGTAGCGTGCTCGGGCACGCTCGGCCAGCTCGCCGGTCTTCGGGTTCAAGGACGGGTGGTTCGCACGCTCCTTGTACGCCGCGAGCTGCGCGTCGAGGTGCTGCTGCCACTTCGTCCGCCGCTCCTCCTCGCGCAGTTCCATCTGCTGGAGGTGGTGCACAATCTCCGACTGCGGCTTCTTTGCCTGCGCCTCGCCTTCTTCCTGAGGGACCACCGCTGTGGCATTCCCATTATCCCCAGAAACACCGTTCTCCGCGTGCTCGTCGTCGGGAGTATCGGAGGACTCTGGAGGGGGTGTCGCGTGAGCTGACTTCTTCCGACGCGCCTTCGACGTTCCCTCCGCTGCCTTTTCCTCCCCTTGCGCAGCGTCGTGAGATCCGTGCTGCTTAGGGTGGGACTTCTTCGACATGGCATAGAGGGCCTCGAACACGTCCCGACTTGGTGCGCGCGGCTTAACGGTCTTTCCCTCCTCACCTCCTTCAGCCGCCTTGGCTGCCGTAATCTGTGGGGTAAAGGAAGGCCGCATCACCTCCTCTGCCATCCGCCGCCGGTCTTCACGTCGCGCCGGGTCCTTCCACAGCCGCTGGAAGACGGAGAGCTCTCCGTCAACCAACTCGACTGTCACACCGGAGGGGGACGTGTGCACCGCCGACCACGTGCCACCGCGTCCGTTGGGCGCGGGTATGAAGGTCGAGTGACACACGTTTGTGCGGGGGGCGTGTGTGCAGTTCTCCGCCTCCTCGCGAAGTCGTGCCTGCTCCGCCTTCTCGACCTCCGCCCGACGGGCCTGGCCTTTCTGCGCAAACGCTTCGAAGCCGCGTGGGAGGGGTAAGACAGACATCTTTCGCGGCCGCTTCAGCCCCTCCGCATCAGCATCCACCTCCGTCTCATCATCAGCATTGGCACATACTGCTGCGGAAGTGTTAGGATCTCCATCGGACGTTGGCGCTCCCAGTTGAGAAGATAACGGTCGTGGTGGTGGTGGTGGTGAGAAAGGTTCTCCGGCTGCCTCGGCGGCACGCTGCTGCTGCGCCCGTTCCGCCTCTGCCCTGCGCTGCTGGCCCTTCTCCGCGTACTGCTCAAAGCCGCGCGGATACACAGACGCCTTGCCAGGAGAGGGCGAGGAGAGTGAAGGCGTACGCCTTTCTGCCTTGTGTGCACCGGCAGAAGAAAACGAAAAGGGCGTGCCGCCCCCCTGGGAATTTCGTTTCTCCGGGGACTCGCGGCGGGGAGCAGAGTAGAGGTCGCGTGGCGCTGCCGTAGTGTCGATTTGCTCCTGCGCTGCACCGCGCTGCTGCTGCTGCTGTTGTGTTGGGGAGCGATCAGCTGATGCGGCGGTGCGTACGGCGTAAGGCGCAACCTCGTCCGTTGGGTCGTCGTGGGACACCTGCGTTGGGCTGGCGTAGCGCTGCACAACAGCGGCGTTCATCATTGCAGGCGGGGTGCACTCGTTGGTCTGCGTATCCAGCGGCGTGGCGCAGGCCGGCTCTGACGATGACGGCTGCGAGCGGCTCTGTCGAGGTGGCGGCACGTACTCCTCCACCACCTCAAACATCTCTGGTGAGGGGTGCCGCTGCTGCTGCTGCTGCTGCTGCTGTTGCTGTTGTAGCATCTGATCCCGAATGCGCATCGCTTCCTCTTCGGCCCTGTCCCAGTCGTCTTGCACCTCCTGCTGCAGCTGAGATCCCGAGTTGGTGGTCGCTGCAGCTGCGGCGGCGGCGGCGGCGGCAACGTCCTCCTCCCACGCCGCCGCCACCATCGCCGCTTCGGAGGGCGTCAGCGAGTTCTGCGAGGCGCCAGACGAGGTGCGGGTGTGGTGCGAGGCTGACGCGTGCAGCGCCACCGCCGAGTTCAGCATCGCGTTCGTAAAGACAAGCTGCGGCTGCGGCTGGTGCTGCGACGACTGAGGGGGCGGGGAGGCGGTGAAGGTCATCTGCGGCTGATCACACACCGCCGCCCTGTCAGCGGTGTCGGGCAGCGCCGTGGACTGCAAGGCAGAGCTGGAAATCGCCCCGACAACTCCTGCGGCGTTGGTCGTGGGTAAGTACGGATCCGCGGTGGTGGCCACGCACGCTGCATCGCCCGCTGCTTCTCCTCGTTCTCGTTCCTCGTCGTTCAACGGTATCTCGCCAGACGTGAGGGCGTCGAGTCGCGACCAGCTCGCCGGCTCCACCTGCCGCGTCTTCTTCTGGAAGGGCTGCACCTGCTGGAGGACGGCGACGCTGGTCATGTTCGAAAACGCGCCCTTCACCGCCAGGCGCGATCGTTTCTGCGCCGTCTTCGGCTTCTCCTTCAGCTTCGCGTACTGCACCGGGGACGCGGGCGGGAGGCCCTTCGGTTGTGGGATGCCTTGAATCGGCGGGATCACAATTCCGCTCTGGGTGACGTGCAGCCCGCTCATGGAGCTGGCGACGGTGGTGCGCCCGCCGTTGCGACTGTGCAAGGCGCCGCCGGAGCGCTGGTTCGTCAACGCCACAAAGGACGAGTGCGTGGCGTTGTGCGATGGGGCACCTGCCGGCGGATCTCCGGCGCCTGTGGGGTGACTCGGCATACTCGGCGGGAAGTCGTCGTGATCGAGAGACGGAAATTGATCGGAGAGGCGCAGGTCCTTGTCATAGACAGGGCTGACGAAGCTGCCGGCGGTGAGGCTCTGCGGGGCAAACTGCGGGATGGAGCTGCGCTCTGGTGTGTTGGAGAGGGAGAGCGGCTGCGATGCCGGGTGGCCGTGCACGTCTTCGACGATGCAGTGGTACGAGTAGGAAGGGTTGGAGGAGTGCTCTTCGCATGGCAGGGGTGACGGCGGCACCTCGCAGAGTGGGTTCACGTCATTGGTTGAACCCGCCGCACTGGAGTCACACATTCTCTCTCAACGCCTACAGGTGGGATTAAAAGCAAATAATAAAAAAAGAAAAAAAAAAGAAAACTCGACGACTACAAAAAAAAAGGAAAGTGAAAAGTAGATTAACTACTCACGGAGCAGTGTAAAAAAGGAAGCTGTAGTGAAGGAGTACTGAGGCCGTGCGAAGCGAACATCAACTTCTTATGTTAGGAGATAATATAAAAGACGTAGCTGGAGGCCGTGATATTCGCATGCTAAAGGGAAGGAGAAACAAAAACTGTTAATAGCTTGGTTTTTCTGCTTCGTAGTTAGCGGGAACACAGCGGAAAAAAAAAGTTTGAAAACACTTTGGATTTGGAGGAAAGTATAATTAAAAAAAAAAGAGTAGAAAAAGCGAAAAACGAGAAGACTACTGGCAGAACAGTCTCTGAAAATAATAATACTAACAAAGGAGCACCGAATGGTAAAATGGCAAAGGGTAAAAGAGAAAAAGGAAAAGAATTATGAAAATGGTAAAATCTTAGCTTTCAAAATGACAAGTAAAAGACAAACGGTTTAATTATCCGTAGAAGCGCGACCACAGCAAATTCAATGTAAATAACCGCAGAAGGTGCGTACGTCGTACTCAGAGAAAAAAATAGAGCGACAAATACTCGAGTACTTTTTAAAAATGGCAAAAAGTGGAAACTGTGATACTAACAACAGTAAAAAGCAGTCTGAGAAGGAAAAACAGAGCTCAGTAGAAAAATGGCAAGAATCTGAGAGTCAAAAAGTAGAAGACGCAACACAAAGAAGAAAAAACGTATTGCGCTTATTTTGGTAATGACTGAAAATGGAAAGAAGAAAATAAAAGCGTATTGGATAAAAAAAAAATAGATAAAAATACTTGTACAGTGACGAGCAGCGTACAATAAAAAAATTACAGACTCACCAAGTGTTCATGCGTGCAGAAACAAAAATAGAATCAGTGAGCTGAAAACAGAAAAAAAAACGAGCGGAAAATGGATATGAAACTAAAAATGATCAATAAAAGGAAAAGAAGCAAAGAGGCTATCGTCTATCAGAAAGATATGACAATTAATGTCTTTCACAGGACACGGGATGGACAAAAATGAGAATGAAAAAAGGCGAACACCTAAAAAGAGAAAAATGTTGAGAAAATGAGAAAAATAGTGGGGTTGAAAACTGCAGTTACCCGATGAAGGAGAAAACTGAATATGTAGGTCAGAGAGAGTGACAAAGAAGGAGAGAGAAAGTATGAGACAAGTAAATCACGCTTATCAGGCATTAACGGTCCACAAATTCGGCTCCAATATTTTCTTTTTGTTGGCCAAACGAGAAAGACTAACAACAGACTCTTGAAAGCAGTTTAAATGCCAATAAGAATGTCAACACTAGGTGACGTAGTGCTGAAGGTATTCTACACCACCAGCAACGCTGATTTTATGTTTACTTTACAAATGTGACTGTTTTCTTTCTTGTATCATCGATTAACAGCTCGCATGTTAACTCACGTACACAACAACACACTGGCAAGGGTTTGCATTTCTGTGCTCCAAAGGGCACGCTGTTTAATTGATCGAGCACTAATTTGTGGTTGTGAGAGAAAAAAAAAAGAGGCACTCAATTACGACTGATCACAAAGTCGCCAGCACTGTATACCGTGCTCTACAAAGAAAGATTAAAAAAAGACAACGCCAAAACAAATGAAACAAAGAAACGGTAATCGAACGCACAAATAGGTAGCAAAAAACAACACAACCAGAAAACCTTTGTTTTTTAGCATGCACATAGACTACCACACTCCCTAAACAGGAGACTTAGTTTTTCTTTTCTATCGCAACAAAATCAAAATACACCGAGAAATAAGATGTCGACCTCTATAAAGGAGAGGTACGTACTGTATGCAAAGAGAAAACACACAGACACTTCGATCCCTTGTAAAAACTTCTACGCCTTCGCAGGGACGGCAGACGCAGCCTTCGCGGCGTCGCCGGACTCGGCACGGCGGGAGCGGTGAGCCCGCGCCGCGTCCGCGTACGTCTTCGTCGATCGCCGCGGCCGCAGCGCCCGCACCTTGCGCAGCGCGCCCATCACCTGCACGGCGACCATCGGCCCGGACAGCACACCCGCGATGCCGCCCCAGTACTCGCCACGCTCGCCGCCCACCGCACGGCCCACGCCGGCCCCGACGGCGCCCGTCAGCATCACCGTCACGCGCAGGATCACCTGCTTGCCAACGGCCTCCAGCGGCCGCTCCACATCCTTGCGCAACGCAATGCGAATCGTGTCGACGGTGATGTCGCCCGCCAGCGTAATGACGTCGCGGCGCAGACTGTCCTCGAAGGCGCACACGCCGGACACGCGCGTCTCCAGGAAGGCGACGTCCTGCGTCGTCGGACGAGGGCCAAGCAGGCTGCTCACGAAGACAGGCACACGCAGCCAGCTCAGCACGGCACCGACGTAGCGCTGGTGCAGGCGCGGGTACAAGTCCCACAGGTACACGGCCGTGTTGGCGTACTCGGACTTGCTCTGAATGAACGCGCAGGCCAGACCCGTCTGGCAGGTGATGCGGGCAAGACGATCGGCGTACATGAGCGCCGCGTTCTTGCCGGAGGTGGCCATGATGTGCAACAGCTCCTCCACCGACACATCCGTGCCAGCATCGACGTGCTTGTCTAAGTGGCGATTCACATCGTTCAGCGCCGGCAGCAGAAAACCGACGGTGATGGCCAGCGCCGACGTGTTCTCGTGCACACGCTTCCACGCCAGCTTAGAGAGGGAGTACCCGTGGTGCGGAGCCGCGCGGCCACCGCTGAGGGGGAGCGCGTAGCTGTTTGTTGCCGTTTGCATCATCTTGTCAGCGGAAAAATTTGTGTTTATAGAATTGCTTTTTGTTTTTGAATGTGCGGAATGCGAGAAGAAAAACTAGAGAAAAGAACAATGGTATAAGTGTTACTCAGAAGTGGTTGCTAAAGGTTATGAGAAGCAGATGAGAAGAGGAAAAGAAGGGGGAGACAGAGGAAACAGGTAGGGAGATTCTCGAACCTGAAATTTTTGCAAAGCGTGCAACGTATTCCAGCGCAGCTGCGCAGAAGACATAAAGTGAGCGATTCCACAATTAGCACTCACCCACCCGTCACATGCTACATATCAGGGTGAACAGTGAAGTCACTGTTGCGCAAAGGACTTGATGTGTTGCCTCTCATCATTTCAGTGCGGTCATTGAAGTAAGTGGACGATAAAAGCACAGCAACATTTTTTTCTAGTCACAGTAACGAAAAAAACTCTTCTCACACTTTGACTACTCCCGCCAAGTACACCAATTTCAACGCTTTTGTCTCTTCGAATTTACAATGGTCTATGACAGAGCTGATAAAATGCAAAAAATTAGAGAATAGAGATACAAACAAAGGAATCTGACAGGAAAGACAAAGATACAAAAAGCGAGGAAAACAAAAATGGAAGTTCTATGTGACGCGGAAAAAACAAGACAAAACAACACCAACAAAAGGGTTTGAAAGCAAAAAAAAAACCAGCTCTTTTTTTTTGTTTCGCATAGAACGAAACCCACTTACATCGCAAGGAAGCAACTTTGCAAAACGTTTCTGCCTTTTAAAAAAAAGAAAGCTAAACCAAGCACACCATTAAACCTGTCTACTCATAATTACTTTCCGTTTTGATCAACGCTTTAGCGCGAAAGAAAAGAAGTTGAGTGAGAGAAGGCTACAAATCTATAGCGACAAAAAGTCTATGACGACGTACACCTATCGTGAAACCCCCAAAAGTTCCGTCTCAGAATTTAAAAAGAGGAACAAAAAAAAAGGGACATGCACTGTGTGCACACTCATAACTGTTTCAATAACAAGAACAGAAGCTCCCGTGCCTATGATTGGATTTCGATGGGCTGCATCGACGCAAAAGATGGCGGCGTGTTGTTGGAGGGCGGGCGTGTGCTGCTCTCGCCATTGCCAGCGGACACGCTGTGCTGCGTCGCCGCGGTGGTGGACGCATTCGCGCCAGCAACCGCAGCAGCAGGTGGTGGGGTTGGCGTGGATGACCGCACAGCACCGCTTGGAGACCGGACAAGACCTTTCTCATGTCCTCCTCGCTGATGTCCTCTGCCCTTTTCTACTTTCCCACCGAACTCCTCGTCCTCTCCTAACTCCTCAGCAGAAGGAAAGACAAAGCCTTCGCGCATGCCGAGCTGGCGGAGCAGCTTCTTAATGTGCAGCAGCTCTTTGCGGTGCTGTGAGAGCACGCGCATGTTGCTGCTATAGTGTTGCAACTTCGCCTGCAACTCCTTCTTTTCGTGTGTCAAGATGTCGACCTTCCGCTGGAGAGCTTCGTTCGTCAGCGTCAAATCGTCCATGGCGCGCTCGACCAGCACGTACGGGCTGTTGATGTTGTTAAGGGCGTCACGAGCTCCGTCCAGGGCCACTTGCAAGCGAGATATCTGCGCCTGCTTAAACTCCACATCGTGCTCCAGCGCTGCGACTTTGTTTTCGAGGTGCAGGCAGCGCTTCGTCACGACGAGGGAATGCGCCAGCTTGCGTGACCGCGGCAGGGCGAGCCAGCTCTCGTACGCGGAGGCACGGCCGTTGGGCCCACCCACTGCCGACGACGAGAAGTCGCCACTGCCCGTTCCGCCGACACCCCCTCCACTGCTGCTTGGGAAGCCAACCTCGCCGTTCGCAGACGCCGCCAGATTTGAGATGAACAGCTCCGACTCCATCTCGAGGTCGCCCAACGTCTTCAACTTCTCCTCGGAAGCGCGCAAGGCGGCCTCCAGCTTCAGCACGCGCTGACCGTAGTCGAGTTTCAGCTCGTAATACTCCGCCTTCAGAATGTCCAGCTTCTGCTCCGTGCACTCGGCGTTGGCGCGGTACCGCTGCGTGTCCATCTCCGCCTCCTCCAGTCGCACCGCCAGCCGCGCGACTTCGTCCGTCTTCACTTGCGCCGTTAGCTTTGCGGAGAGGTACTGCTCCTGATCGACGAACATCGACTTCGTCTTGGCCTCCATCGAGGTCAGCAGACCTTCGAGCTCCGCGATGCGGGCCTGCTGATTCGCCAGCTGGCGATTACGCTTGTCATTTTTATCCTTGTCGGACTCCGTCTGCGCGTCCGACTCCGCCACGCGCACCTTCAGATCGGCGTTTTCCTGCTGCAGCTGCGCGAGCGTCGTGCTGAGCTCCGCAGCGCGCTGGGTCGCTGCCTGCTGCGATGTGCGGAGGGAGTTTAGCTGGCGGTAAATGCCCAGCTTCATCACATCGACCAAGTCGCGCTGCTCTTCCGGGAGTGCCTCAATTCGGTTGTACTCGCTCTCGGAGATGGGATTGGACAGGTGGGAGAGGATTTGTGTTTTGATGCGGTCGACCTGATTCTGCGTGGCGTTGATCCGCTCCTGCAGGAACACCGTCAGCGAGGACACCTCCACTTCACGAGACTTCAGCCGCGTGTTCTCGTTCTGCAGCAGCCGTATTTCCTGCTGCTGCTGTTCGAGGCGGCGCAGCAGCTGCTTCGGGGAGCTCGGCAGCTGGTGCAGCAGCGCCCGTACATTCTCGTCGTTGTAGTGGCGCGTGTGGCGACCAAACACGTCGCCGTGCAGATCCGCGGCGTCGTCTGCGAAGGAGGAGCTGGCCCCCGTTAACGGTGGAGAGGCAGATCGACTCGTGTCGGCGGTGGACGTGGTGGTGGTAGTGTGTCCGCTGGGCGACGGGGGGAGCGCGCCACGCGGCCGCTTCTCCTTCCTACCGCGGTCCTCTTGCATGTGAAATTCTACTTCGATTTGCTTTCAGATTCTTTTTCGGCTTGAGGTTATCGGAGTAAGTGCAACTCGAGCTTTTTTGAATAGAGGCTGCCGGTTTTGTAGATGGTATTTGGGGTTCACAAATCGTTGCCGCCCTTGTGAGAGTTAATCAATGGTTCAGCAACAACACGCAAAAATTGAGCGGATATATCACCAAAAAAGGATTTAGAAGGGAAATGAATGAAAGTCATGGCATTCATGAAAGAAAAACGGTATTAGACAGCAGACGTGCACGCAACGCTAGAGGAGGCAGCTCTTTAGAGAATACTCTGCCTCTCTACTCTCGAAACTTATTTGTTACTCATCATTTCACGAGTGTTTGCATTTCAGTAATACTTTCTTTTGCATACATTAAGCTGGAACTCTCCGGTGACTTTCGGAAAGTAAACTTGCACAAAAACAAGTTTAAATTCTATTTTTTGGGTGTATTTTCAGTTGAGTCGATGAGGAAAAACGTGTGTTCTTTCCGCTCGTCAAACCTGTACAGGCAAGCACTAGGTATGCTTCTCTGCAAAAACAACTAAACAAATGTATATAAAGAAAACGAAATACTCTTGTTGATCTCCACATTTGTTGCCCGTAGTCCTCGTCGCGAGTTCTTGTTTTAGACCAATAAACCATTGTAAAAGAGCAACTAAACAGCATATGGTGCCACTGCGCAACTCCTTTTTTGCCACAGCGGGTGCTGCAGAGACCTCAGGCACCGAAACTCGCTGAGAATTTCTTTAAAAAAAAATTCAAAAACAGAACTATAACAAAAAGAAACGTAGAGATGCTGTAAGGAAAACAAAACGCAAGAGGAGAGGAGGAACGACGACACGATGTACACAGTAACGCGAAAAGTGTAAACAGCAAGTAGCACATTTTAAATAAAAAGAAGCCATACGATGAATGTTTTTGAAAGGATCTGAAGTGGACACATAACAAAGCCGAATTGAGTCTGATACAGAAAAAAAAAGAGCAATAGAGCGACATATATTTTCGAAAATCGTGAACCTTGTCGTCAGTGCACCTCACTGTAAGGATAAGATGAACATGCTAAGAAAAGGAACAGAAGACAAACGAATTCGCTGATTAACACGCGCAGAACAAGTAAAAAGTACGAAAAGGAAAAAAGGCACCGCCCAATTGGCGCTTTTGAAAAATGCTGAGCAACAAATTCATTTAAATAAGAAACTCCTTGTCTCCATATACGCGAGCAGGACTGATAAACCAGCATTCTGCCTTTTTTCTTTTCATCTGTTGTCATCAAATCTTACCCAATTACTTTCGGGCCTCCAGCGGTTTGCACTCGCGGCAAGGGCTGTAGCCTTTCTCCAGCGCCTCGGCAACGCTGAACCGCCGCAGGTTGTGGGGTTTTGTCTTCTGCAGCGCAATGCAGTCCGGATTGTGAAAGGCGATGCCGTTTGGCGTCGTCATCACCGTCTTGCGCAGGTCCACGCGCTTCCAGATATTTGCCCGTGCATCCAGCGCCGCCTTCTGCGCCTTGAGCATCTGCTCGCGATGCACGACCGTCTCACCCGGCTCGTAAAACGAGGCCAGCCCTTCCTGCAGCAACGCGATGTTCACGCAAATGTAGCCCGGCTGCCCAGCCTGCGGGTTGGCCACAAAGACAAAGGCGAGAAGGCGGTTGTGACGGTCCTTCTTCTCATTAGGCTGCACGCGCAACCAGATGCGGGCGCCGGGCGGACACAAATTCTTGACGCAGTCGGCGGCTTCCTTTGCGTAGGGCTCGCGCTCCTTCAGCTCCGGTGCGTCGATGCCGAGGAAGCGCACGCGGGCGCGGTTCTGCTCGCGGATGGTCAGCGTGTCGCCGTCGTAGACGTGGTCGATGGTGACCTCCTGCACACCCGCTGGGAGGGCCTCGAAGAAGGCGTAGTTCACCTTTTGCACCCCCACCGACTTCTGTGCCGGGGAGTTGCCACCGCAGCACGTATTACCCATTTTAGTAGTTTAAAGAGGGGAACTGTAAAAAAAGAAAGAAAAAAGGGATAACAACAAGAAACAATTCTGTTTAAAAAATCACAAACAGAAAAGAGAAATGAAGAGCAGAAAACGAATTAAAATACCGGCACAACAGACAAGGTGCACTATGGCAAAAAGATGCACTATAAAATTTCTGAACAAAAGGTGTCAATAGTCGATGTTGCAGAAATGCCAATAAGATTCAACCGCAATGAAGCAGAAGGGAAGAAAGATGAAGAGCCGAAGATTAGTGCGAGCTAAAGCATTTTAAAAGTTTTTTTTTGTTAGTGTCAACATCGCAGCGTCTCTTATTGCCTCTACCACTCGCGATTGAAACGTTCGCCTTTGCTCAAAGTTGTCGCAAACAAAAGTACTACGTCATCTTGAGACCACTCCCGTATTCACAAAGCAAAACCAGAAGCGCTGAAAATTGTAACCTTCATTTTTTTCAATACTGTTATAAATGTACAGGTACACGAAAGCCCATCTTTCTAAGCAAAAAGAAAGAATGAGCAAATGAAGCACCAAAGCTTCCTCTAGTATACACGTCAATGAACAAACAACCGGAAAACCCTTACACCACAAGTACAGAAAGATACAGAGAGGGTCGCTCGCGTCTTCCTTTTTCCCCCTACTTACACGTACGCGGGGAACGAAGAGAAATTGTCAAAGTAGCTCAGCGGCAGCGTCACGTCGCCGAGAAAGCGTCGCTGCTCCTCACGCAGGCGCGATGTAACGGCCCGTGAGTCCATGAGCTGTCGCCGCAGCGTTTCAATTTCCGTCGCCATCAGCTCCACCAGCTCTGCCTCTTTTTCTCGTCGCATTGCCCGCATCGGCTCCTCCTTCGCCTTCAGCAGGCACGCCTGGATCCACTCCAGCGAGAGAAGCGTCTGCGTCTCGCCATCCGCGCGACTCCCTGCATGTGCCTCTCCAGCTGTCGTGCGGGTGTCACGCGGACGTGATGCATCAAAAGTGTCCGCACCACCGCCACCTCGCGACGTTGCGGCGTCACGACGGGAGCTTCCACCACCTTCGTGACTGCCGCGTGCGTTGGAGCTGGTCGGCGAGCTCATCACTGGATTGTCCACCCGGCGGTGAATGAAGAGGCCTGCTGTCCACGGACGCTTGCTGGCTGCCGTGACGCTGACCTGCTGCTCTAGCTCCGCGATGGCGTTCTCGAGTGTCTGCACCTCGACGTCGTGGTCCGCCTCCAGCTCCTGCACGCGTCTCTCCGCCTCCTTGCGCACCTGCTCCACCACCCGTTGGTGCCGAGCCACGGCCTCCACGCTGATCCTCTCCGCCTGCTGGGCTGCCTCGATGCCGGCGGCGACGGCGCTGTGCTCCGTCTGCAGCGCCTGCGCGAGTGTCGTGAGCAGCGACGTGCACGCGTTGAACACGTCGGAGGCACTCGACACATTCGGAGAAAGGGTGGTGGAGTGCCGTGGCGCAGATGTAGAATGGGGGGAAAATACGACGGTCACCGCCTTGGCGTACCGACGCCACGCCTCCACGGCATCCTTGTACGGATTGCGGGACGGCGCCGGAGACGACGGCGCCAGATCACGAGCGGCTAAGCTGGCGTTGTGTTCGTGGAACTCCGCCAGTGCCTCGGTGAAGCCCAGACCGTCCTCGGACAGCGCCACGCACGTCTTCACGCACGCCGCACGGGCTGCCTCCACCGTTTCCGCCGACTCCACCACGGTAACGGAGTTGCTGGCAAGAAAGCTGTGTGGCGGTGTTGTTGCTGCCGCAGCTGCGTCGGCTGTCTTGCCGCCGTTGGTCACTGTGGCAGCGGTGCGCAGTGGTGACAGCACGCTGCCTTCTCCGATTTGCTGCGTCAGCTGATCATACTGCTTTCGCAAACTGGACAGCTGGCGTTTGAGGAGACGCACCTCCGCCGTCGCCTCCTGCAACGTGCTGTGGGTCTCGCTGGAGCTGCGCTGCGCATCTTGAGTGACCACCACCGGCGATGGCATAGCGGAGGTGACGTCGGGTAACGCCGGAGCACTATTTCCTACACCACTGTCCGACATCTCGCGTCGTTGCGTCTTCGATGTCGCCGCAACGTTCTGCACCCGCTGCAGCTGCTGAGTGAGGATAACATTATCGCTGCGCAGCTGTGCACACTCCGACTCTGTATCGTTCAGTTGTTGCTGAAGTTTCGTCAGCTCTGGCTCAAGTTCTTCTTCCACGTAACGCTGGTATCGTCGAAGGAGATGTTTGAGGTGACGCATCTTCTCCTTGCTCGCCTCCTCATCCGCCGACGTGGCGGAGGCGCGGGAGTGTCGCGACAGCTGCGTCGAGTTGGTGAGCGGGGTCACCGGGACTGCCACTGATGTGTCTGCGTGACCCCTCGATTTCGTCAATTTTGAAGGGCGTATCGACGCTGCAGGATGTCCGCCACGTTGTGGGACTGTGGAGGAAAGCGACGAGTCGACAGCTGACGAAGTATGTACCATCGGCCGTGGTGATGCCGCAGGGGCACTCTGCTGCGAATCTCGCGTCCAGCCAGGATCGAAGAAGAAGTAACCCTCCTCATCAACATCAGCTACATCTTCCTCATTCTCTTGTCTGTCTTTTGGAAAACGTCTTGTTGTGGTGGATGTGTTATTTGTTGGGCGACGGCGTGGCAGCTGCGCCGCGTAGACGTCCGCTTCGCCTTCCTCGTCACGTCTGTCAATGCTCAAAATGTTGGTGGGCGACGGAATGCGACGTGCGGGTGGGCGGTAGTAGAACAATTTTGCTTCCGGTGACGCCGACGACGAGGAAGGCTGTCGCGCAGAGGGTTGCGTGGACCGCATTCTGCGAACCAGAGTGGGGGAAATGTCGATGTCTCTTCTCTCCACTCTACAACCAGTAAGATACAAAACAACAACAAGAATTAGAGAGTAAAAGATGAGAAAAAGGGTAAAAGAAGCTTTCGACGAAGTAAATCAAAGACGACTTCTCAATAGAGAAGCTAGCATTCCCGATTGCCCCCGACATTCATGAAAATGTTGTGAATCCTCAATCTTTGGAACCCCTCGCTACAAATTATTTTAGTCTCTGCTCCAATTTCAACACAAGCAAAACACATCAATGTCTCTCAATTTTTCTTCTTTTTGAAATGGACTGCTGTTGAGTTGTACAAATAACGGTACGCGCTCGCAGAACAAAGAAAAAAATAACGACTGCTTAGAGTATAGAGGGAAAGAAAAAGGAACGTTTTCGAAAGTTTAAAGGCTAAAGGAGATTTAGCACAACAGAACAAACAGCTATGTAAGTCACGCTTCCATTGCCTTAGAAGCAAAAAACTCTGTCAAAGTAGTTTGTTTTTGTGCCTTTTTGTCTGCATGCCTGCAAATTTTTGAAGAAGAAAAAGGGAAAAGTCTACCACTCTCGGTTTTAAAGATGGTTACGAAACGATGGCGATGCCGGAGCTAGTGCCGATCCGGCTGACACCCGCACGCACGTACTGCTCGGCTGTGCTGCGATCGCGCACGCCACCAGCGGCTTTCACGAGGGCCGCCTTACCGACCACCGCCAGCATAATATCCACCACCTCGGGCGTGGAACCGCTCGTCGAGAAGCCCGTCGACGTCTTTACAAAGGTGGCATCCGCAGCGACGCAGAGAATCGATCCGTCGATGATCTCTTCCTCCGTCAGCAGGCACGTCTCGAGGATGACCTTCGACACCGCCCCAGCGCTCCGGCACACATCGCACACTGCCTTGATATCCTCGTACACGTACGCGTACGCCTTCGACTTGAGCTTGCCGATGTTGATCACCATGTCCACGTCGTGGGCGCCTTGGGCGATCTCCTCCTTCGCCTCCGCCGCCTTCATCGTCGTTGTCATCTGGCCCAGCGGGAAGCCGCAGACACACGCCACCAGCACGCCGCTGCCCTGCAGCTGCGCCGCGCACTCCGCCACGCGGCAGCCGTTCACGCACACCGCCTTGAAGTGATGCTGCTTTGCCTCGTCGCACAACTGCGCAATCGACGCATCGGGGGCGTCCGCCTTGAGCTGCGTGTGGTCGATGTAGTCGGCCAGATTTGCGTCGTCCGCCACCGGGGTGCGCCAGGAGCCGTCGGTTACCTTGAGGTGTGGGAACTTGTCTTCCAGGTGCGGCAGGTTGAGCTCCTTCGCGAGAAAGTGGATGCGCTCGAGAATCTTGCTGTTCAGCTGACCCGTGTAACCCGGGCGAGACGTCATGTGAAGGTCCGTCATGGTGAGAAATGTTAAGGGGTGTTTCTTTTTATTTTGGTAAATTTAGATTTAAAATACTTTAGTGTTGAAGTTTGTTTTTTGATTTGCTTTGCGATTGCTGTGGGGGACGAATGAACTGAAAGTGAAAAAGTTGGTCAGCAAAAAAGTGGTAGAAGAAATAAGTGGTATGATTTGTATTTGAAAAAAAGGGAGGGGGAACAAAGGTTTACAACATGCACTTCCTTTGCGTAATTGACAAGTTTAAATCTCAAGGGAAGATAAGGTGTGCAAGTGCTGCTAGAATTTCTAAAGAACGCACTTACGGCTTCGGTGTGAAGGAAAAAAGGCATATCCAATCTCAAATAATTAGTTAATCTTATTGTTAATGTTTTTCATATCATTTGAGAATCGAAAAAAAAACTTTTGATACTTAACGAGAAAACAGAAAAAGCCCAGAATTGGAAACCAAAAAAAAAAGATATTGTTTTGGCAGACATGCGATAAAAAAAAGGGAAAACGTTTTTGAAGTGGAAAAAAAATAGTATCGTCATGCTGAGGATATCAAACAAGGCGCAGCAGCAAAAAAATATCGCCACGAAGCCTAGAAATAGAATTGTTCACTCTCACCAGCATCACTTTTAACGAAAAAAAAAAAGAGAAAAAAAGAGAGCTTTTGTTGCGTAGTTAACTATACAGTGCAGATGGCTACACCAGCGCTTGTGCCAATGCGCCGCACACCAGCACGCACGTACTGCAGCGCGGTCGAGCGATCGCGAATGCCGCCCGACGCCTTCACGAGTGCCTCGTTGCCCACCACGGCCAGCATAATATCCACCGCCTCTGGTGTGGCGCCGCCGGTGGAAAAGCCCGTCGACGTCTTCACGTAGTTTGCACCCGCCGCCACACACATAATGGCCGTGTCGATGATCTCCTCCTCCGTCAGCAGGCAAATCTCAAAAATCACTTTCGTCGTCACGTGCGGCGGGCACGCCCCGCACACCTCCTTGATATCGTTATACACGTACGCGTAGTTTTTGTTCTTGAGCTCCGCGACGTTCAGCATCATGTCCATGTCCAGCGCGCCGTTCGCCACCTCGTCTAACGCCTCTGCCTTCTTCACCGCCGTCGTCGTCTGGCCCAGCGGGAAGCTGACGGAGCCGCCGACGCGTACATCGGTGCCGGCCAGCAGCGCCACACACCGTGACACCTGTGCACAGTTGATGGCCACTGCCTTGAAGTGAAACTTCTTGGCCTCGTCGCACAACTTCACAAACGCCTCGTGCGGGGCGTCCGCCTTGAGCTGTGTGTGGTCGATGAACTCCGCGAGGTCCGCATCATCGGCAAAGTCGACCACCTTGCGCCAGGAGCCGTCCGTTACCTTGAGGTGTGGGAACTTGTCCTCCAGGTGTGGCAGGTTGAGCTCCTTCGCGAGGAAGTGGACGCGCTCAAGAATCTTGCTGTTCAACTGACCCGTGTAGCCCGGGCGAGACGTCATGTGAAGGTCCGTCATGGTGAAAGTTTTGTTTGTAGGGATGTAAAGTCTAAAATAAATACACTAGACAAGGGTATGTGTGGCTGAAAGACGAAACGAGACGTTAAAAATGTGTTGAAAGAAAAAAGGGGAGATTAATACGTGAAAAGATGTAGTCTCCATTGTAGCATCAGTTGATAGGCACAAAATCGGTCAACATCCGACGCTATTCGTGTAGGCACCACAACCTCATTGACGCATTGCGTATCAACAAAAGCTCATCAGAACAAGTGCTCACAAACATGAAAATTAGTTCACACTTGGTATTACCGCCTTTGGAGGCAATGATAAAAAGCAAGCATTTCATCACCTTTTTTTGCTCTTTACTAATAAATCTGATTCTTATCTATGAGCTAAAGTTTTCTATGCAAGCTAAGCCTTGCAGCAAGCATCGCTTTTTAGAAAGCTACTACTGAAGGCGGTTTTTCTTGCGCTTCGCAGGTGGCGCGGCAGCCTTCGACGTATCCGCTGCGTTGTTCGCTGGCGTGGGTCGCTGCACCGGCTGAGCCGCCACGAGCTGCTTGGCCACATCCACGGCCTCCTCCATCGTGTTGATGTTCCGGCCTTTCAGCTGCGCATCCCCGCTGCTCGGCACGCCACCGTTGCGCTCATTTAACGTGCGGCGACGCCCCCATGCAATAATGCTGAAGCGATCCCCTGTCGGTGTGTGCACGCGCGGCACGCCATGCGTGAAGGTCTGATTCACTTCCCCCGTGAACGCAAAGCAGTCGCCGTTCAGCTGCGGGAAGTTGAACTCGCGCTGCGAGGCCTCGTGCACGAAGAGGAGACTCCGCTCCGAGCCCAACGTAAGGCCGACCGTGAAGTCTTCGCGCAAGGCGCGTCCGCCGTAAGCGTGGCTGTCGTGGTGCTGCGGCTTCCACTGTGTTCCATCGCGGTAGTAATTCAACCGCGTGGCATACACATCCACGTCGAAGTATTCCGCCAGCATGTCGATGATGTCGTTGAAGGTCTGGCTAATGTCCGTCGGATTGTCGAAAACTTGGTGCTTGCTCCAGTCAATCAGGCCGCCCGCACCGATCATCTTTGCACCGGTCGACGCCACCAATTCCGACTTGAGCTGATCGTAAAGGCCCCGATCTTTTTCATCGCAGATAAAGTTGTGGATGTAAACAGCGTTGCCGCGCAGAAGGGAGGTGAAGTCGTCCAGCAGCTGCCCGTCCATCCGAGCGGCTTCAGAGCGCAGAATACTCGCGGCGTGAGTCAGTGCCACATTGCGAAACTCCGCCCCCGCAGCAGCTCGTTTGCGCAACAACGACGACTGCCACTGCCCGTCCTCCGTATGCGAGACCATTGTCTTTGCCGGTGCGGTGTTGGTGGTGATAATGTTGTTTGATTTCGCGGTATCCTTTTTCATTGTGTCGGTGCTGTCGCTGTGGTCGGCAGAGTTCTCCTTGCGGGTGGACGGTGCAGCGGGGGTGGTCGATGCCTGCGTCTTTCCAGGACGGCGCCTGCTACCTTCTGCGACTGCCGTTGTCCACATATTGATGAGATGGGTGGGGTGTGTGTGGGGAAGGAAGCGCAATTGCTTTACGCGTGCGTGTGTGTGTTTGTCTACGAGGGTGCGCTAGGCTGTATGATTTCTATGTTTGAACTTTATGAAAGACGGTGTGAATGAGTTTTCTTGCAGAAGCCAAGTCAAAGGAATTGGAAGAAGCAGTAAACCAACAACCGAAGCACAACAAAGAAACAAAAAACAATTGTTCCAACGCTAAAAGAATGCTCGCTATCTCAAAGACTCGTAAGCAAAGCCGTCCGCACCACCATTTTTTGTTTTGCTACCAGAATAGAGGAAGTGTTTTGTGAAAGTGCTGTGCCGTAAAACTCAAACATGATCTCATAAAGAGCTAAATGGAGGTAGCACTGTATTCGCTCCTCGAAATTGAGCGCAACGTAGCCTCGTTGACTGCACGCACCTCATAGAGAACTAATAAAGACTACGCCTCGCACTCCAGTTGCTGACATATGAAATGTCACAATCGTTGTTTCTTTTCGTGAGGTTTGTATTTTGAGATCTCGATAGATCATTTTCATTTCCGTTGGCACCCACATGCGCAACCGGAACAACGAGAGAATAGAAAAGGAAAAAAAAAAAACAGGCTAAAGCACAAGCCATTTACATTGAAAAAAAAAGGAAAGAAAAGGCGGAAGGAGAAACATAAGAGGCAGATGCCTGTGTATTAAAAGAAGCGCAGCACATCGTTTTTCGTTGTATCACAAGATTGCTTTCCCTCCCTGACCCTGCTATCCGAAATGTTTGCTTTACCGAAACAAACAAAAAAAAAACGTTACTCGGCGTGCTTCTTCAGGTAGGACTCGAAGGCGTCCAGCTCACGCGGCCCGGCGTACGTCTTGCCGGACTTGTTGGACTTCGTGAAGAGCTTCAGCGTCGGGAAGCCGTTCACGTCGTACTCCTTGCCAATGCCGCGGTGCGCGCTGGCATCAACACGGGCAATGACGATGTCGGAGCTGTCGATCGGGTACTTGTCCGCCAGGTCCTGCCACGTCGGCTTCATGTGGTTGCAGTGGCCGCACCACGGGGCGTAGAACATGACGAAGACGTTCTTCTTCGGGTTGTTGACGATCGACTTGAAGTTCTCCGGGTTCAGCTCGACCAGCTCCGCCTGCGCAAAGGTCAGCGCAAAGGCCGCCAGCAGGAGAACAACAAGCGCCTTCTTGAGAAACGACATGATGATGAGGTAGGGAAAGGTAAATAAGGGTGTTTATGAATTTGTATAAAACGAAGCTGTGGAGGCGATGCTTGGAGAGGAAAGACGGCTGTGGAGAAAACAACAATGGTGTTGAATCAATCTAAAAGGGAGTCGATGAAATGCAAAGAAAAAGGCAATGTTGTATAATAGATACTAGAATTTGCATGATAATGAACAATCGCTGCGATCACCTCGCAAAAAAAACATGCTTTGATCGTCGGCATCACGTTTTCTCATTCAGTGTTTTTTTTTTCCAGTCCAACATCTTGAGTAGAAACAAATTATCTGCCGGGTGGTATCCTAAATATTAACACCGTTTTGCAGGTGTCATACAAATATAGTAACACACGAAAAGCTATTTTACTTTTCACGCCATTTACAATCATTGTAACTCAGCAACAGCTCGACCTGTTCATTTCCCAGTTGAAGTGATTCAAAGTTTCTTTTTCTTTGGTGTGTAATAGGGTCTATAAAAATCTAATGAAAATGCTCAGCAAAACATAGCTACGTGAACCAAATCGGACGTTTTAGCAAGCACCCAGGAAAAAAATCTAAAACAAGAATCATCTAGTCTGGAGAAATACTGTGCTTTTTATATCAAGCAGTTCAAACGGCTCTCTCTAGTAAACCACTGGTAGAAAAGCAAAAAGGAAACAACATTTTTAAAAAATGCAACGCTTCTCCCCTCGCTTTTTTTTCCCCGCGTCCAGTGCCTATCAATGTCGCATCAGTGCACGCTTTGCCTCGACGACTTCCCGCAGCTCCGCATCCGTCAGCGGCCGCTCCTCTACCAAATCTTCTAAGGACGCAGCCCGGGTGGCGTCCAACGACACTGTCGGCATTACTGCCGCCATATCCGTCGACCGCGGCAGCGGCTGCTGCGCTGCGACCTGCGCCGCCGAGGCCGACTTCGACTTTGGCAACAAGTCCGGTCTGCGCAGCACCGTCCGCGCTGCGTTGTGCGACCCGCCGTGCGAAGAGGCGGTGTGCGTTGGCTGCTCGCCCCATACGTTCAGCGCCTGCTGCTCACGAGCGTGGTGCTGTGCGCGGGAGTACGCAATCAGATACTCCTCGGTGCGCTGCTCCACGATGGAAAGACACGGCAGTAACGTGCTCTGTTGCACGCCCTCCAGTCCGGTGACACTGCGCAGCTCTTGCACGCTGCAGCCGAGTCCGCGGAACATTTCGTTGACCTGCGCGATCACCTGCGACAGCACCACGGCGCACTCCTCCTGCTGCTGGTCCTGCTCGGCCACGGCGTCGCGCGCCTTGTCGAGGTCGGCTTGCAGCTTCGCCATGCGCGCCGCACGCGCAGCAAGGGCAGCGGCTGCTGGTGCTGCTGTGGGAGACGAGGACGTTGCCTCAGCTGATCCCTCGACGCTGGGTGAAGGTCGCACGCTGCGTGGGTCTGTGGCCGCGGCAGCCAACTCTTCGATGGAGTTCACCTCTGCCAGGGCCGCCAGCGCAGACGTCGTGTCGCGGCTTTCCACCTGTCCTGGTGTGGCGGCGGTGGAATTCGCTGCGTTGCCGTTGCTCGCGGTGGCGCTGCTGTTCTGCACCAACGCCGCCGTCAGCGCGGCTTTCTCGGCTGTCAGCTCCGCAATGTCGCGCTTGATCGCGTTCATCTCGTCAAAGCAGCGGTACCGCTCATCCGCGGCCACGTCGATGAAACCCACCACGTCCTCAATCACAACGCTCTGCACGATGTTAGCCAGCTTCTGAAAGTACTCTTCGAACTCGCGGATCTGCAACGTGTGGCTGTCCATGTCTGTCAGCCCGGTGATATCCGCGAGGTTGCTGTCGTTGCTGTTCACGCTGCCGGTATCGCGCACGCCGCCCTCTCCCGCGCTCCGCTTCGTTGGATCGCGACTGTATCCGCTGCCAGCTTCCTCGTCATCGCTGTCTGGAGCACGCCGAATAAAGTCCCGCTCGCTGGCACTGCCCGGGCGGCCCTCACTGTTCAGTCGTCGGCTCACGCTGCGGTGGCGGTGGCGCTCGAGCGCCGCCTTCGTCTTGGCGTTTTCCGCCTCCAGCGCCTCCCTCTCCGATCTCGTCTGCGCAATCAGCCGCCGCAGCTCGTCGATTTTTTCCTTGTTCGTCGCCTGCACGGCAGCGTTTTCTTCCGAGACGCCGCTGAGCTCGTGAAAGGCGGCCTCGTACTGTTTGTTCTCCTCCGCCAGGTGCGTTTTCAGTTCCTGCAATTCTGCGTTGACGTGTTGGCGCTCCTCGCACAGGGAGTTGCAAACCTCCATCAGGTACGCCATCTCCTTCCGCTTGTCCTGCAGGGCGTCGTACCGCTTCGTGTACATCTTCTCATTCCCGGTCTGATTTACGAGCAGCGCGTCGATGGCGGTGCGCATCTTCTTGGCGTCCACCACCATCTTGGAGAAGCGCTCCTGCTCGCGCGCGACCTGCTCCTCGAGACCACGCAGCTGGTCCCGCACCTGCACCTTGTAGCGCTGCGCGGCGGCCATCCTGGCCCCAGCGGACGCCTTGGTCGCAAAGAACTGCTGCTTCAGCTGCTTCCGCTGTTGCCGCACATCCACCAGCTGCCGACGCACCTCCGCGAGCTGCCCTTCCGCCTGTGCGCACTCCCTCCGCTTCGCCTCCACCGCTGCCTTGGCTTGTTGATACTTGGCGGACGTGGCACCGAGCAGCTTCGACTCACCAGCGTGTGCGTTGGTGCCGTGAGCGATGTGGAGGTGGGCCTGCATGGCTCGTGTCTCTGCCGGTGTCAGGCACTCCTCCATCCGCAGCTCCTCGAGGCGGTCCCGCAGTCGCTTATTGTCCTTCTCGAGTGTGGCGATCTCCTGCTCCTGATGCACGCGCATGCGCTTGGCATCGTCGTCGAGGTCGCGTAGACGCATTTCGACTTCGGTGAGTCGCCGCCGCAGCTGCGTTTCGGAGGCGGCGGTGCTGCCGGCTGCCGTCGCCTTCGACCCGGGGGACGACGAGCGGGGCTGCGGCGGCGGTGGTGGACGTGCCGCCCGCGTTGGTGCGGCAGACTGAGCTCGCATGGTGACAAAAACTGTGGAAAGCGTGTTGTAATGTTCGATAGTGTGGAGAAGCGCACCAAGAAGGCAGGACAAAAAACAGCCTCTTTGATAAATTTTGTTTTTCTTAAGCAGAGCGGAAAGAACAATCTAATCTAATTTAAAAAATGAAAGTGTTTATGAGTCTAAAATGTATGATGAGGTGCGGAGCTTTAATTTACTGCGCCGCTGCTTAAAATGAGCGATGAGCGAACAACAAAGCAAGGAACAAAAGAGAGGGACAAGGTTGACAAGCACGAGTGAAAGAGAACACAAAAAAAAGGTGCGAGCAATTCGGCAACAAGAACAGTAACTTTCCGTTTTGGCACTACTTCCAAGAAAAAAAATATATATATTTAGCACAACTTGTAGAATTCTCTTTCTTTTAAAAACATGAAGGACACGTTTGCATTCGGCAATACAATGAAATAGACTCGATGTAATTCTTTTCTTTTTTCTTTTCTCATTTAAACTACTCTGTCATTGCGGAAAGAGAGGAGTACACGTCCTTCAGGTCTTGCACCTCCAGCCGCAGCCGTGCCGCCTCCCGCGCCTTGTCATCCAGCTTTGCCTGCAGCAGCCGCACTTGATTTCGCAGACTCGTGTTGACCTCCTCGTAACGGACAACCTCTTGCGCTAGTTGCAGAAGCTGCCCATCCCGCTCGCCAGCGATCATCGTGTGGCGTCGACTCTCATTCCGATCGAAGATCATCTCCTGCTGCGGGGAGGAAGGCGGTGACATGATAGCAGCGTGAACATCATCCACATTGTTGCCGTCGTCACTGTCATCCTGCGACACCGGATGTACTGCGCGTTGATTTGGTTGAAAAGGGGGTGAGTGTTGAGGCCTCTCTCCATTTCCTACCGCTCCGGGCGAGGCAATGACAGAAGGGGAAGACGGCGCGGCAGCGACCTCCTTCTCGCTGCCTGTCACAATGCCGTGCTGTCGGAGCAGACTGCGAATAAACGATTGCACAGGCACAGAGGCAGCGACTGCCGTGTCCGCCTTCCCGGGCAGTGGCGGCGTCGCATCCCAGTGCACAACGCTGGCCGATGCGGTATCCATTCCGCCTCCAATATCATACGCTCGCCGTGTCGAGCCCTCGTCGTAGCTCAGCGTGTCCCGCAGCAAACTACCCGACGTGAAGTCAAGGCGGCGGTGCGGTGACGGCGCAGATGTTCGAGGAGGCACCGCCAGTTCCATCGCCGTGTCCACCCGCGACGGTGATGCTGCGCGTGCGTTGGGGGTTGCAGTGGCGGCTGTCCTCGTCATATCCCGCACGCCGGCTGTGGGTGGTCGTTTATCGTCATCGCTGTGGCAGCTGCTTCGATTAGGGGAGTCCGCCGCGACGTCGTGCAACGCGCGACGGTGTAGCAGATCTTTCAACACGGCTGCCGGATCGTCGTGCGTGTGGGTGTTAACGAGTTCGCGATAAGGTTGTCGAGAAGCGCGATCATGGACACCGTTGAGATTCCTCACAGCTCCTTCCCGTTTGCAACCTGCGTTTCCGGCAGAACCTTTTTCTTGCCCCACCGCGTCAAAAGAGTGGCTCATTTTTCGTGAGGTTCCTTTAGCAAGGCGGTGCCGCAGTTTTTGGTTTTCCTGCACGAGCTGCTGCATCGCGCGTATTTGCTGCGTGAAGATCTCTTCATCCTTGCGCAACTCCGCCTCGCAGACCTGCAGCCGCTCTTTGGTGGTGGTGTAGGACTCGCACATACTCGCCAGCACCTCGCCCTGCTCGTCGTACTGCTGCTGCAGCAACGCATAGGCAGCCCGCAGCTCTTCCACTACGCGAGGAGAGGAGAACCCGTCCGATGGACTGCCCTTTTCTCCCGAATAGTTCTCTCCTTCTGAAATGGAAAACGGGCTGATATTTTCACCGCTACCCTCACCGTCATCGCTATCATTCCTTCTGCAGTTGCTGCGATGGCGACCGCGCCCGCGTGATTGCGCACGCTGCAGCCGGTCGTACTGCCGTATCGGTTCATTCCGCACCTGCAGCGTTAGGGCGCAGTACTGCAGGGTGCGCAGCGTCTCATCACGGTTGTACGTATCCGGCGCAACGCAGGCAACGAAGAGGGTGGCGCTGCTGCCGCCGAGCGTGTCCTGCAGCAGCCGTGTGAGCTTGCTGCTGCGGTACGGAACGTGATGGAGGGCACTGGTAGCAACTGATCCACCTACTCCACCACCAGCAGTAGCAACATTGGGCGATGTGACGGTGCCTGCAGGTACAAAAGGATTCGTGTTTGCAGCCGCAGTGCTGCGATCTCTCACGACTGCCGCGCGGTGAATGCGGCTTAAAGCACGGATGACGTTCCCCAGCGCCAAGAGCCCGGTGTTGATGGCAATACTCTCTTGAAAGCGCTGTCCCGTGTTGCCCGTCTTCTTCTCGCGTTCGGAACCGGCGAGGTCGACGATGTCCAGCCGACAGGCGTAGCGAGGGTGAAAGAGCGTGAGGATAGCGTGACTGCGGCTCGAGTGGGCGTGCACGTTGGTGGCGCCGGTGGCACGATGCGCATCTCCACGTGCAATGAGCTCGGCTGCTTGTTTGATGGTGTACACGGCGGCCACCGTAGCGCCGACCACCGCGCAGCCCGCACTGCCCGTTCCTCCCAATCCCCCACCAGCCCCGCTCGCTGCTGCGGATCGTTCATGGGGAGACGGTGCACGCTTGGGTGAAGAAGGTGCACCGGTGGCTGTCGTCACAAGTCGAATTTTGGGTTGGTTGTCAGGGTCCAGCTGAGAGGACGGGTCTGCCAGTAGATCGCGAATCGCCTCCCCGTACACTTCCACATACTGCAGCCTCAACAACGGCTGCCCGCTGCTCAAGGTTGGTGAGGGCGATGACGACTGTTCTGTGGTTGTCACGGCAGGTGGTGCTAACGGAGAAGGCACAGAGAAGGGAGGGCAAGACAAGGTCGGCGCCGTGCGCACGTTAATTGCCTCACGTATCACCGCACTCTCCAGCACGTGTGTCAGCAGCAGGGGCAGCATGGTTTGCACAGTAAACGTTTTGCCTGTTCCTGTCTGCCCGTAGGCGAGTACGCTGGCATTGCAGCCGTTGATGAATCGGTCAACCAGCGGCGCAACGGATTCGGTGTAGATGTCTGCGGTTTCATCTTCCATCATGAAGACGCGATCTACCTTGAAGACGCGACTGCTGCCGACACTCACGTGAGTGGAGTCGAGCACGATCGTGTTCAGCTCCGCATCCGGAGGGTCAGACGGAATGAAGGGGCGAATGCGCACCACCACCTGCACCCTCTCCGACATTTCCTTTCTATTGATTGTTGCTTATAAGCGTGAAGTACGCCTGTGTGTAAATAGTTGTATGTGACGTAATAGTACAGTCGTTTTTCTTTTCTATGATCGTTTCTTATCTCTTTATCGCTACAAACAGCAGCGTTTCCTTGTAAAATTCTAATGCAGTACAAGGTGTAGCTCTTCTCTCACAAACTAAAATAAAGCTCCAGCAAAAATTTGTTCACTTTAGCTGGAAACGAAAGCAATTGAAGCGTTCGCAAGAATGCGTTGAAAAAAAAAAAGAGTAAGAGCGCACACGGCAAGTTATGGACGGCCTTAAGCCGACCTAAACAAAAAGACACCAGCAGGAAAAAAAGGGAGGAGAAAGAAAGTCCAAGTTAAACTAAGAACAAAATATGGAGGTGGTGAGGCATTTGTCAAAAGGAATCAATAGTTACGCGCTGAAAAACTGGAATGGTCTTTTTTTTTTCAAATTAAGGAATAGTAAAATCACCGCTTTGTTTACAAGTCTGCGCTCACTCGATTAAAAAGCGCTCGCTGTTTTTACAGACACCAAAAATCAAAACCTCGGTGACAATAGACTTTACAGTTAAAAAAAAAAAAATTTGTTACGTTTCTTATTACTGAGCTACCATCTTCATCTCCACTCAGAGCACTTAACACAAACATTATGTTATCAGAGATTAGTCGACAAACATTTTTAAAAAGCCTCACCGCTAACCAGACACTGCTCATTGTTTAGAGAGTGTTTCAAGTGCAACGTAGTCCAAGCACTTCATCAACCCTCTGTCACTTTCTTGCACACGTTACAAGAGACTAAGCTTCACCAACGCATACAACCTGCTGTTCCACCAAAACCAAAGGGTACAGCTTTTTTTTTTAGGCCAGAAAAGGGGTGTCAGTGCACTTTGGCGGGCGCGGGTGCGGCTTCGTGATGGCGATGCGCTCCTCCGGCGCCACGTCGTCGGCCGACGGCTTCGGTTCCTCCTTCACGTTGCGCATCATCAACCGCGCCAGCAGCGGCGACTTCAGCGTGGAGGCGTCCGACTCCCCTCGCGATGCCTTCAGCCGCCGCCCACTGTCGTCCTCGTCGCGGCGGTGCTTCGAGGCGGCGCTGCCCAAAATCTCCAGCCGCTTGGCCTCGCCCTCCGCGCTGTCGGCGCCGCGCAGCAGCTCCGTCTTGAGGGCGTTGCGCTTCGCGTACATCTTGTAGTGCCGGCTGACCCCGATCGTCTTTGCCTCGCCGGTCGAGGTCGGCGACGACGAGGAGACAGGCGATCCGACGGAGTCGGCGTCGCTGTCGTTGTCGTGGTCGGAGCCGCTCACAATCGCCGCCGTGGACGCTTTAATGCGCGTCAGCACATCCGCGAAGCCGACGGACTGGGTCGTCCACGTGTCCTGCACGCCTGCTTGGTAGCCCAAGCCCATCACATCATCCTTGCGCGTCACCTTGACGTGGCTGACCACGCCGTCCGACTCCTTTCCGAGCCCGGTGCCCTCCGTCCAGCCCGACTTCTTCATGAGCGCCTTGCCGAAGTTCTTCTCGGAGGACGACCACCGGTTGCCATTGGGATCGTTGCTCATCGTGACGTCGGAAAAACAAAAATGGAAACTGAGAAAAGGGTAAAACCAAAAAATACACAATCTTTCGAAATTAATATGCGTTGTGACGAATACGAAACGCGAGTCAGTATTTGTGTGAGAAAAAAAAAAGAAATTTAGGAGACAGGAAGGAAATGAAAAAGAGAGTAAGAAAGTAATTGTGTTTTGTTAAGTGTTCATCGCCACTAGATGCGCTTCAACGCAACACTGCCGATCTTTTCATTATTTCAACAACGTATTGCGAGACCAGTTCATTCCCAAAACTAAAACAGGACCCGTTGAAGATGCTAAACTAGATCTACGTTTACATCTCTATGACGTCACAAAAAAAAAAAGCAGCTTCTTATCTTTTATTTTTTGACAACTTTTTTTTCGCTTATGGTAATTGTGAACAGCTGCTACATAACAAAAAACACAAGGCAAATCACGTTCCTCCAGCACAACCTGATCAGCGTAAACCGCACCTTTCCTTTAGAAAAAGAACATCACTCTCTCAACTGCTCACAGAGTATCGGGAAGACGCCGCACCTCCTGTCGCTCCTCGCCCAACGCACTCTGCACAAGGTCTTCCTCCGTCGACACAAACAAGTGCCGCGGTGGCGGCGGCAGCAACTTTAGCTCTCGTAGCGATTCCTTCACTGACGGCGGGCACTTCACCAAGAAGCCAGGAATAATCTCGTTCAAGAGCTGCAAAAATGTCCGCGCACGGTAATGGTCACCCGCCGCGGCACACGTGCGGAAGAGCAGCGCTATTGTGTTCATGTCGATTGTCTCGTTGCTGTAGAGGACGCAGAGATCAACCAAATTGAAGGCGCGGCAGTCACCGCGGCGACTGAACACGTTCAGCACCGGCTGAATCAGCTCCTTAGTAATTTTAAGTCCGTGGTACTTGTGTGCGACGAGGATGCTGTACGCCTCGTTCAACCACTCCTCCTTGTGGGCGGCGCAGAACGCCGTGATGACGTCGGCGTGTGCGCGCTGCAGGATTCCTTGCGTGACGGCATCCAACCGCACCGCAGCGGCACCCGACTCGTCTTCGTCCAGCTCCTCTCCCGACACCGCCGCCCCTTCCCCTGCGGAGGCCGCCGTAGCGTCGGAAGTGTTCGTCGCGCCGTCCTGTCGGCCCAGCCGTGGTCGCATCTCGACAAGACTGCGCAGCGACTGGAGCAGGTCGTTGTACACGGCGGTCCGCCCGGCTTCATCGACGGTGTCGCTGTCCAAATCAAGCAGCCGCACCTTCCCAGCGATCAGCTCCCCTTCAATGGCCATCGAGGCCGGCACGCGATCCACCACTTCCAGAGCACGACGCAGGTACTGATCTGGCGCAGCCTCCTCGAGCCGCAACGCACGCAACAAGGCGAGGGTGTGGATGTCCTTGAGCTGCGAAACCGTCGACTCCTCCAGCTGCAGCGGGTTGCCGTCATTTGTGTTGCGCTGGAACATCACATCGATCTGATCGTAGAGGGCGTCAATAGTGGCGTTCATCGGTGCGGAGAGCACCAGATCCAATAACGGTACACAGCCGGGATGCCCTGCGGAAACACCTGCGGCCTCCGAGGACGTAGTGGTGGTGGTGATGGGAGAGAGCGCTGCAGCAACCGCATGGGTTGTACGTTTCGTGGAGAGCGGCGTGTAGTGCAGGTAGATGGCACGCATGCAGTTGCGCGTCAGTGTCAACAAGTAGCGCTGCTGCGCCCAATACAGAGACTGCACATCTTCTGCTGCTGGCAGACTCGCCGTGACCGATGCCGAATGCTGGAACTGCTCGACCACGTTATTAAATGAGTCGTTGAGGTAGAACAATACCGCCCGTGCGCCGTGCGCGCCATCTGCCAGAGCGTGGTGGGAAAGCCCGTCTGCCATGCGCAGCAGCAGCCGTGTTCGCTGACAATGCGTTTGTGCCTCCGCGGCTGTCGATGTGGTGGTTTCATCTTCGACGTCCTCCTCCCCTTCTCCGCCTTCCGTGTTATCTAAAGTCCCCTTCTCCGCTGTTTGCCCCTGTGCACTCGCGCCACCGGCCAGCATCGTCGCCGCACTGCTCTGCAGGTCCAACGCATGCAGCAGCTGTAGATAGTCCAGCAGGGAGGGCAGCAGCACCTCCCACTGCAGCGTCGCCGCGTTGATCTGGAGGGACTGCAGGACTGCCTTTGATACCGCTCGCACTGCTTTGACGAGCTCGACATCCAAAGGCGTCAGTCGCGGTGAAGTTGCCGCTTTGGTACCACAGAACGTCTCACTTTCGCGCACAAAAGCTACAAAACTGTCCAGCAGAAGAGCAACCGCGCTGCCGTCACCGCAGGGCACACGCGCGCTGAACGGTACGACGCCGCCGGTCATCAGCAGCGTTTCACGTGTCACGTTCAGATGATACGCACCTCCGCTGAACGCAGAAGGAGAAAAAGATGAGGAAGACGCGGACGCAGCACCGTACAGCCTGTCACTTCCTGAACTGTTGTGGCTGCCGAAGAGAGTCGTGTTGCTTGTCGATCGTGTACCGTAGCGACTCTCTCCCGTGCCCCACGCGTACGCCTCATCGCTCGAGAAGTGGTGATGGCCGTCCTCACGTCGAACAACGCCGTTCGCGGTGCCGGGGTAGTGCAACACACTCTGCGACTCGATGCCGGCATAGGGCAACAGCTGCGTGGCCAGCCGTGCCCAGCTTTCCACATCTGCAGGGTAGTAACGCTTCCGAAGCAGAGCGTGCAGCACCGCAAAAAGGGTGTCTGTCTCGCGCAAGGCGTTGGCGTGCGTGGCGGCGTCGCCGATCTCTCGAAAAAGCGTAGAAACGGTGTCGTGCAGCGTCTTACCCGCAGCAGCTTCCGCAGAAGAAGACAAGACAGAAGACGCTGCTGTTGACGACTTCGTAGCCGTTGAAGATGTTTTGATGGAAGACGAGGTGGGAGAAGGCGTTGCGGCTGCGCTGTTGCGAGGAGGCAGGTTGTCGGCCTGTGCGGCGAGTCGTTGCAGCCACGCGGTCAGGGTGTGCTCGGCCGCCGCACTGCACCGCAGCCACGACTTCTGACGCAACATCAGAGCAACTGGAAGTGAAGCGAAAGACTATTGCGTTGTGTAGTTGTGTGAATTCTGTGGTGTTTCTACCGCGCAGAGTAAATATCATGACGAGAGATTGCAAAAAAGATGAAAATGAGAAAACAAAACAATAGTTGAGATGTTAGTTGGCAAGAGATGGCCGCACTTCTCTTCACGACAACTAAATACGAACGGATGAGCACAAAACACTATTCAAACTCAATTTCACACTCCGTTATCATTGTTGTTGGCATTTTAAGGACTACAACACAGCATGCCCCTAGAATTATCCAAATGTGAGCACAATGAGCAAAAAATTTTTAAGCAAATCCAAGGACATCATTCATTCTTTTTTTCAATGGCATTAACAGCTTTCCTTGTGCAAACAACGTTGCACCCGTTTAACATCTGTGAAAAACCTTAAATAGAAGAAACACAAAAACAATCCCCTCTTCTAATTCTCATTCTCGGCGAATGCAGCGGGGACAGAAGCACTCAAAGTGTCGCTGGGCACAAAGGGCTTTGCGGTCGTCGTACGTCAGCTTCGTCGTTAGCCCCGCGTTGTACGCAATAAAGAGCTGCTCCCCATCGCGAATCGGTCGCAGCGCCACCAAATGCTTCTCCATCGGCTTCGCACGATGTCCGTGTTGGTTCACCGTCATGAGGGTGCAGTTCGGCTCGCAACTGTGATTCAGCATACTCAGGGCGGAGTAGAGCGCCACCCCACTCGTCGAGAAAAACTCATTCGTCTGCAGCAGCGCGAAGAGGGACAGCACCTCCTCCATGTACAAGTTGGGCTGACGCAGGGCCGCGCTGAGCGCCACCGCGAGAGCCCCGATCTCGCTTAACGCCGTGGCGGGCTCGTAATCCGCAATGCCACGCAGGGACGAAATGCCAGCGAGAGCGAGGGGATGCACCTGTTGGATGGTGGCCATGGCGCAGATCTTCGCCACCGCCAAGCAGGACAGCGCGGCACGGGCCTCCGAGCCGGAGTTGGCCACCTCCGACGTGCCATCCGCGCTGCTGTGCAACAAGTCCCGCATGCCGCTGCTCCACTGCGCCAACTCCGGGTTGCGGGCGGCGCAGCTGCAGGCGTGGTACTGCGCCCACGCCGCGTCGCGGCACTCCTCACTGCAGTACGTCTCCGCTTCGCAGTGCGGGCACGCCACGCCAAACGCCGTGCGGTCGTCCGGGCTCTCCACCCGCGCAGCCAGCGGCGTCAGGCAGTGCGCACACGTCGTCTCATCGTAGCGCTGCACCAGAAACGGCGACTCAACCAAAATGGCATCCCGTGCGTTCACGTGACGGGTGGCGTAGAGGCCGCGGCCGTAGGTGCTGCCCGGCGGCTCGAGCAGCTCCGCTAAGGGTGGGGTAGCGCAGCGCAGACACGCTCGGCGCACCGTCTGCTGTGTTGTTGTCAGCGGCTCTGTGGAGGCGACAACGAGGGATTCGTCCTCCAGTCCACTCGTGACGGTGCCAGCGTTGCGGGCCTCCGCGTCGGCTTGCGCAACCTCCTCTCGGAAGGCAACAATGTCCTTCACAGAAGGTAAAGCGCTGCTCGCCGTTGGAGTCCCCACAGAAGCAGAAGTCGATGAGGTCTGAGGCAAGAGTGTGTTCGGAAGAGTCGCCTCCACAAGTGCCTCGACAGTCGACACACCTTTTCGTGCACAGCTCTCCTGCAGTGCCTCTGCACACTTCACCGCGAAGGCGTCTTGATTCGTGTGTTGTCCAGCCAACTCGCCGATCACCAAGCCCAGTGTGTCCTGCGGGTGTCGGTTCAGGAGGCGGATGCAGTAGTCGGCGGACAGGGCGTAATTCTTCTTGACCGCCCAATGCCAGGCTCGCTGACGGAGATAGGCGTCCAGCTCCAGGCCGGCGTACCACGCCGCCCGAGCAGCGCATACACGAGGCATGACAAGACAAAAGGGAGTGGATCAAAAGCTCTACAGAAGTACTGAACAAGGTGAGAAGAGGCAAGGAGCGAGAAAAGAAATAGTGTTGTTGAACGAGAGGAAGTTTGTAGTACAGCCCTGACGAAGCACCAACCTATGCAAAAGGTTGTGCTGTCGTGCTACAATCTTCGATCTAGCTTTTTTTTGGGAAGAGTATACATCACAGCGATCAGAAATAGTTTGTATCTAAAATGGTTTTTTTTTGGTTAAAAAAATAGAGCAGTCAGAAAAACACACTTTACACTACTTCTCACACTACTGCGGGCACCGCCTCCTTACTCCAACTGCAAGTCATTGGTGCGCACATACCAAATGGCATACAGTGCAGCTGCAATGAGACAGTATCCGCTCATCAAGAAAAAGCAACACCCGATAAACGCCGGCAGCACAGGAGCAAGACGTGCCACTGTGCGCGAAGAGCGCTGCTGCTGCTGCGACTCTTCTTTTTCTAATTCTTTGTTGGGAAGGGCACTGTCCCTTTTACTTGCCGTATCCGCCTCCCGCCGCACGCTTTCTACAAAGAGCTGCTTGCGATTCTGTCGCTCCGTTAAGTAGACACTCGCCAAGTATCTAGATCGCAGCCACATCAGGATCCCGCCAAAGGAGAGAGAGGTGGATTCGAACATGAGCACCGTGACCGTATCCTCAATGCCGATCCGCTGGCAGAGAAGGTACGCCATCAACGGGCACAGCAGCGCCGTCACCGTGACGTAGTGAATCCACATGACGCTTACGCCCACTAAAGCTAGTAGCTGCTGTTTGATAAATAAGATTTGTGTGACGTTTTCAAATATATTTTTTCACCTGGCGATTAAACAAGGCAGAGATGTATGTGTACAAAACAGAGCAAAAAGTTTTCAAAAGATTTCATAGAGGACAAGAGATTTGAGGGAGTACAGATTGCTTTATTGTTGTTTTTTTTTTTAATAAAAGCGCAAAGTTTGTTTTGGTAGTGCAAGAAAAAAAGCACCTTACGTTGATTAAACAAACTGTAGTTTCCTTGGATCAAACAATTCGCGAATTTAGATCAGGGCTCGAACACGTCGCCGACCAAACGAAACACCTTTTTTAGCAAAAAAAAAAAAAGCTGCGCAGTATGCCCAAGAATCGCTGACGTACCTGCAACAACCTCAAATCTTTTCAATTGATGCCAAACAGTTTTTTTCTATATATCAAAATGTACTCTAAAAGTTGATACAATACAAATGACAAGAAGCATATCACAACACGGTAAGGAAAAGATAATCTAAGGTAAACAAAAAATGAAAAAAAAAACGATGTGGATGCAATTTTACGTGATTGTACACGCAAACAAAAGCTTCTAAACGGCAGTTTAAACACAAAGAAAAAGCACCCTTCAACATAAACGTGCATTGACATTCAACTTCTGCAGCCTTGTGCTGTTTCAATCCTACACGACCTGCCGATTGTTGACCGGTGGCAGCGGCTTCCGGCGCAGATAGCAGGCGCGCGCGATGAGAAAAACCCAGTCCGCGTTCGCCACCAGCTCCTCGCACGTCGACTGCACACCCGGCATGTCCTCCGGCTGCAGTAAGTCGTAGGCCACCACCATCGTCTTGATCGCACTGAGCACGTTGGCGCACTGATGCACCGGCACACAATCCAGCGCCTCCATGCTCAGCGGCCAGCGCGTCGCCTTCATGCCGGACCGGGCCGCAGCGGAGGCCGCCGTCGCCGAGGCCCCGCGCACGGTCGACACGATCATTCGCTTTAACTCGCCAAACGCCTCCAGCAAGATGCCGACGGCCGACGTGCCCGCCCGGCGACGATCCTTCACCTGTCGGAACAGCATCAAGTCCGTGTAGAGGTTCACAACGTTGCCTTTCAACTGTCCCATGACGTGGTAGACAGCTTCGTCCATCGGCATGTGCGCCAGCACAATGGGAGAGAGTCGCTGCTGGTCCACCAGCGAGCGGTAGAAGACGGCGTTGGCAGACATGTGCCCCCGCCCCGCGCTGACAGCACCAACCGAGGTAGATGGTCCGGTGCTCTGCGCGAGGACATCGAGGCCTGGCAGACGCGTCAACGAGACCGGCTGGGAGGACAGAGTTCCGCTGCCACCGCCGCTGCTGCCGCTGGTGTTGTGTGCGTTGGGATGCTGCATGGAGCCCATTGACGGATCGGCATGAGCGCCACCGACTATCGACGAAGCAAGCGGCGTGTCCGACACACTCGTCGGACCACGATGCCGCTCCTGCTGGTGCTGCTGCTGCCGCTCGCGGAGTTGCGCGCAACTTTGCTCCAGTGCGCTGAGCTGCTGCCGCGTCTGCGACAGCTGTGCCTCCTCGCTGGCCTGCTGCTGCCACAGCTGGTCCAGTTGTTTCTGCAGCTGCAGCTTCTCAAAAATATCACCGTGCTCCGCCTCCGCCTTGCGCAACTGGGCTTCCAGCTGGGACAGCTGCTCCGCATTCTCGCGGGTGTGCCGGGCATGCACGCGCTGCCGCCAAAGGAGAAAAAACGTCTGCCGCCGCTCGTACAGGATCTGTTGCTCGCGCAAGGCGGCCACGGCGGCGAGGGAGGCGTAGTGTGTCTTTTTGATGGTCCAGCGCCGCCACAGCTGCAGCACATTGCGCGCCGTTCGCTCCTCCTGCAATTTGGCGTAGTGCGCGGCAAACTTCGACAGCGGGGACGTCAACGTGGTCGTCGTGGTCTCTGCAGCCGATGGCGCTACCATAATTTTTTTGTGTGTCGCTGCCGTGTGCTGCGCGATCCACTGACGGAGCACGCGCTGCTGCACCTGCCGCTGGGCCTTGTGGGCCAGCAAAGCAAGATGCTCACGAGACACGCCGCTCTTGCGCTGAGCGCCGCGGGAGGCCGCGGAGCGCCACTGATGAAAGAAGCTGCTGAGGCGTGCCGCATTTACCATGCGCGCCATCGCCTCGGCGCTGTGCTGCGCTGTGTGGGCGAGTCGACGCTTCACGAGAAAACTTTGCCAGGCGACAAAGCAGCTGTGCAGCTGCTGCCGCTCGGTGGTGCGGGAGAGCGCCATAGCCAGGACGTAGCCCCGCATATGCCGTTGCTGGGCGTCGTAAAAGGTGGCCCACTTCCCAAAGTAGCGTCGCACCAGCTGCACCTGCGAACGCTTTTCCATCGTGTCCGCAAGCGAGGCAGCACGCTTTTTCCGCCCACCGAGGAACAGCACCGCCTGTTTCCACCTCGCGTAGTGGCGCTGCAACACACGCTGCTCGTTGAGCTGCTCCAGAATGCAGATGTACTTCTCCTTGCGCTCCATCTCTTTCTGCCGCAGCACGTTCACCTTCTCCCGCCACGCCGCCGTGTCCTCGGCATCCTGACTGATCACCTCGTTTAAGCTCAGCAGCGAGTCGGCGAGGCCCATTTCGAGGGTGTTCTGGTGGCCGTACCAGACCTTGTTCACACCGTTGCTAGAAAGCGCCAACCACTGCATCGTCTGCACCGCGGACAAGGAGAGCAGCGCCTTCACAGACGGCGGACCCGCAACCCCAGCTTCCGTTGACAGATTGTTGTTGTTGCTGTGGTTGTTGTTGTTGCTGTCCTCATTCCCCGCCACCGTGCGCGGCGCCGTCTTGTGAAGCGCGTTGTCGATAATTTCTTCCACGCCAAAGTCGTCGTCCGCGTTGGCGCTCCACCGCTCCAGCAGGCCGTCTGCGTAGGCCACCCACACACTCCGCGTCTGCGTCTCCGCCAGCAGGGCCCGCACACACGGCTGCACGGGGATGCGCTTCACCAGCTTCGTGGCGTTCTGCAACGCACGAACACTCAGCGCTTCGGGAGGTGAGGCGACCCGCACGTTCGGTGTGCCCACGGCGCCGGTCGTTGTGCTGGCGATGGGATTTCCGCAGTACCATACACACACGGTGTTGTCCTCCGCCGCGGTAAAGAGGAGATCGCGCACGACGACTAAACCGTTGATCTTTCCAGTGTGCGCCTTCAGCACGTGCGCAGGGGTCTGCTCCTGCGGGCGGCTGGCCACAAAGACGCTGTACACCATACCAGACTGAAACCCACAGCACACCCGCGTGGGGTGCGAGGTGGCTGTCATGGCACACAGCGCGCCCGCACCCTCTCGCACCGCGTCCAGCAGCACCGTGACGCGTGTGACGGCCTCGAAGGACGCCGCTTCCGTGTCCCACAACACGAGCAAACCATCCGCCGATGCCGAGACGACTTGTCCGTTCAGCAGCACCACCAGCGCGGCCACGGCGGTGTGATGGAACCGACCCATCGTCACCAGCTCCAGCAGTAACGCGTCGTAGACGGCCACGGTGCCGTCCGAGTAGCCGACCCACATGTGCGACGATGTGGCGGTGAGGCACGTCGGGGTCACGGCTGTATCCGGGGAATAGGGCATCGAGGTGGCTGCGCGGTGACGTGCGGAGGGGCTAGCTGCGGCTCCACCAGCAGCCAACGGCACAAGGCCGCGACTGCGCGGAGTGACGGCCGTCTGCAGAGACTTGCGGCCGCCACTGACACTCTGCGTGTGTTTCTTGCTGCCGCCGACAAAAGGCGTGTCCGCTGCCTTCTCTGCCATGTCCTCTTGACGCGCCTTTACTTCCTCAGCGAGAGTTTGCAGGGAGGTGATGTACTGCCCCGTGACGCAGCTGTAAAGGTCAATGGCACCGGTGCTTTCATTGGCACACCACAACGTAGCCGTTGCCTCTGCCACTGCGACGTGTTGGTAGCGGCCTTGAAAACTGAACGTTGTCTCGTACGTGTTGGGCTCGAAGCGTTCCCCGTCGTGCGCAAAACTCGATAACGACACGCCGGTGTGCGCAGCCGACGTCGCACCCACTCCGGTGAGGGCTTCCTCCATGGACGGGGCTACGGAGCTGCCGGCGTCGTACCCCGCGACACGCGATCCATAGCGCAGCGCAGACGGGGACTGACTGGCGCTAACACCCGCTGCTGCGGAGTTAGCAGGAGCGCCTGCACGGCTGGGCGAGGTGGTCGCGTGGACACCCGGTGACACACTACGCGTGGTGGCGCGAGGGGAGACGGACGTCGTCGTGTTGGAGACGGCACGACGCGAGGGGAACACGTTGGCGGCTGTGCTGGAGCGCTTTTTGGCCGGGCTGATGGCGTTGGCGGACGCCGCCGTAGTACTCCGCAGACGCGTACCGTGCATTCTCGTGGGAGAGAAAAAAGAAGGGAAATGAATGAAAAGGGAAATTTACTCTAAAAGGAGAGAGAAAAAATATTGTTTAAATGCTCTAAAATTTGAAAAGTCGAGAAAAAACGCGGCAGCAAGACAAAGAAAAAGCAAACTCTACTCTTTTGTGTTTGCTTCATATTTGTGTGTGAGTGAAGGTCGATAATTATGAAATAAATAAAAAAGGAGGGGAAAGAAGTTGATGGCTACAAGGTCGCTGAGACAGTCGCAAATTGTAAGCAGCTGAGGGCCACACAGAGACGTGGCATCTACGCAGGTCTACACTCAACCTCTAAACTTCGCCACATCTTCAACAATGCATCTCAAACCTCCAAACCTATATTTCCCGGACGAAACTCAAAACAAACACGGATTCGGTCAAGCAAATAGGATCCTCATGATGTTCAGCTGGGGCTGTTCAGCTGCCTTTGCGATGTCGCTTTACACCAACAAATTTTAAATAGGTGGACATAAAACTCAATGTGAAATTTTTGATCGGTAGATTTGACTGGCATTGCGAAGCATATAAGTTTCTTTTTCTCTCTTTTTTTTTTTTGACGGAAAGAACTATATATGTACACAAGCGCACAAATACGTGCTCAACTAGCAACACCAACTGAAGATAAAGAGAGAAATACGATGCACCGTCACCCTCAACAAAAAAAAAATACGTTGAAAAAGCCCAAAAAGGCATCATGCAAATGTCACACCTACAAAACAAAAGAAAATCGGCCGCGGTTACAACGAAACTATCAGCACCATGAAGCCTTTTAGAGAAGAGGCAGCGAATTCAGGGCTTTCAGAAAGACAAAAAGATAATAAAAAAATCAATGTGTACAGCTACAGTGATTAAACCACAAAAAAAGGTCAACATTAATGAGCGAGGAGCTCGTTAAGAAAAAAGAAAAAATGATTGCGATTCAAAACGCCCTTTTCGGTTCTCTTACAATGTCTCGTTTTTACAAAACATACATGATGTTATTATGTTCATTAGCAAAATTGAATTCATTGAAGGGTTTTTTTTTCTTTAGGCAGCGTTCTCTTCTCCCTCATTTGTTAAAACGTTCATGAAGCTGGCTTTCAGTTTTTCACTCATAGCATTCATAAAAGAAAAAAAGTCGCTAATTGTTTTCGTCACCGGCAAAGCGGCGCTGAAAAAAAAAATGCCAAAACAGTTCAAAACAGGAGCTTTAATGTGATCTAACGAGACAGTGAAAAAAAAATGGCCACCACACAGGATAATCTAATACTACATCTCACACCGTTTACAAGAGAAACACAATGTCCTGCAGATTAATCTTGACAACCAAAATAAAACAGCCAACCTCACAAACACCGAGAAAATCATTGCACGCCGCGCCATATGATAAACACAGAAGTGGCACGCAAATGCTTGCGTTTCAGCTCAACCATCACAAAAACAAACCTGGCTTCACGTTTAATTAAAATAGCAGACTTACACACAAAAAAAAGAAGCTAATTAGAGTGCGCTCTCCGAGCCGCACATTTAATGAAAGAGACAAACAAATAAAGGGCAACATTTAACACACACAAAAAAAAAAGGAAACAAAAGATGTAGTCGCCCAGAATTAGAAGACGCCGAACTCCGTATCTGCGCTACAGAAGGTCACGCCACGGCCCACATCGGCGCCGGGTTTCTTCACCTTCGCTCGAACAATCGATGTGTGCGGTGCCGCCTTGGGATCGTACGAGTAACGGTGCTTCGCCGTCTGCGCCTTCCGCTGACTCGCCGCCACCGTCGCCGGCGCCTTCGCGGCTGCCGCGGCGGGCGATGCATTGTCCTTCACGGAGGGGTCGGTCGACGGCATCAGCACGCCGTCTTTGATCGTGTAGCCGAAGGGCATGTCCTTGTTTTCGTTCACGTAGGCCTCGTCGTAGAGCGCCATCCACGCGTTCTGCGTCTGCTTCAAGATGCGGTCGGAGTTGGCCGACCAGGTCACATCCACGTTCTCGATGTTGAAGAGGGTGAGGGACTGGTAGTACTTCAGCTGCGAGGTGCGGTGGGCGTGGAGCATGAAGGTGATGCCGATCGTCGGGACGGGGTTGTCCTCGAGCTGACGCACCATCGTCAGACGCTTGTTCGACTTCTTCGCCTGCAGCAGCGTGGAGGGGGAGCGTCGCGTGATGCCGCTCGGGTTGCGGGTCTGCACGCCCGACGGTGGTGCGTCCTCCGTCCCTGCTGCCGCATCCTTCGCCCCTGGCGTCTCTGACGGCTGCGGGAGGTAACGGTTGGGGTCGTTGAAGCTCTGATTCATCATCTTGTCGTAGTGCTTGCCCAGCACGGACGTGGTGCGCGTGGGCGGGCACAGGTTGCCCTCCTCGTCCGCGATCGGCTCCATCACATACGCGCTCTCCTCGTCTAGCACAGCGCAGCGGTAGGCGTAGAGGGTGAGGAACTTCACATAACGACTCCAGTCCAGATCCGCCTTCCAGAGCGAGTCTTCGTGGGTGATGAAGCAGTGGTTCATGCGGAAGAAGGTCGCGATAGACGAAGAGAAGTCTGCCAGACCCTTTTCGGAGAAGTGCGACGTGATCGCCTGGTCCAGCACCCCGGCCAGATCGGCGGCTGAATCGATCGCCACCAGCGACTGCCAGTCCTGGCTCACCTCCGCGGCGTTCTTTCCCACCAGCAGCGGCAGCGTCTTTGGGATGGCCGTACTGTCGTCCGACTTCGACGACGATGACGAGGTCGGCGCAGCAGCAGTGTTGGTGTTGTTGTTGTTCGTCGTGCCACTACTCGCGGCCGTTCCGTTTTGTGTCGCTGTCGCCGCAGAAGAAGCCGCCGCTGCCGCCTCCTGCGCTGTCCGCAGGCGCTTATCCCAGAAGTCGTACCGCAGCCACGCCAGGTCGCGCTGGGCGGAGCGGACCATCAAGTTCCAAATGCGTCGCGACGCGTCGACGACGCTCTTCGCCTCCGCCTGATGCTTCTTCTGCTCCGCAAAGAAGGTGCGGTAGTTGCAGTTGAGGATGCGGCCGCACACGGCCTCGCAGTCAACGCGGTAGTTGAGCGGGTTCACGGTGAGTTGGGCGTAGTGGATAATCATCACATCAAGTGGCGGGATAATGACGGCGTCGTAGTTGGCGGCCTGCATGGCGAGGAAGAAGATGTAGCGGCTGATGGCAATCTTCAGGTGCACCTCACCCAACGACGCAGGGGCGATGGGGCAGGTCACCTTCGGCGTGTCGGTAATGGCGGTGGGGAAAAAGAAGCGCTCCGCCTCCGCAAACGATTTGACGGCGGCGAGGTGACTGAAGAGCACCATCTCGTCCACAGAAAGATCCACCTTGAAGTAGCCATCCGACAGCAGGTTGATGACCGTCTGGATCATGTCCCCGGTGAAGAGGTTCTTGCGCAGCTGCACCTCATTCAGCGTCTTGAGCCGCAGCCCGCACAGCTCGATGGGGATTTTGGTGCGGTAGGGACTCATGTTGTGCTCGCTCTTCCAGACCTCCCACTGGATGTTGCGCAGGTCGCGCAGCTTGCCAATGTCAAACCACTCATTGCGCGACTGCGACGGATCCTCGGCAAACGGGCAGCCGATAATGTTCAGCGAGACGAGACTCTGCAGCGAAAAGAGGGTCATGTTCGGGTCGTCCAGGTTCTCATTTTCGGAGAGGTCTAACTCCTCCAATCGGTCCAGCTTGTGAAAGTACTTTGGGACCATGCGAAAGCCGCAGGCGCGCAGCGACAACTTCTTCAGCGGGATCGGCTGCGTGACATGTGCCACGATGCCAGCCTTGCTGACCTTGCTCATGCTCACACGACTCGTCGCATTGCTCACACCGCCGCCCGAGCCCTGCGTCGCCGTCTCCTCTTCGTCAAAGTCGTTTTCCTCCTCTTCGGGCATTTCCGTCAGCGCGTTGGTGCCGTTCGTGGCGACGGTGCCGTTACTCGAGACGTGTGGCAGGCGCTTCACCACACGCCCGGCAAGCACGTCCAGCGTCTCAATTGGGTTTTCGGCGAGGTCCAGGAAGTTCAGGTGCTTCAGCAGCGCGATGACGGCAGGTGGCGCCGTGAGCTTCATCCCGACGAGGTGCAGCTCCACCAGCGTGCGCGGCAAATTGCTGCCGAAGAAGTGCGGGTCGTTGAAGGTGAAGTTGTTGCCCGAAATGTCGAGCGCCGTCAGCTTCATGCGCTTGATCGTGTTTGGCAGGGTGCGGCCGCTGAGGTTGCAGTTCGCGACGCCCAGCTTTTTCAGGCGTGCCAGGCGATGCAGCGCAACCCCAGTGATTTTGATCTCCGGGTTGTTGCCCACATCGAGTTCCTCCAGCACCTCGCACTGAATAATCGCCATCGGGATCTCCTTCAGATTGCAGTCCCGCACGTTCAGCGACTTGAGAGACACCAAACGCGGCAGAATGTCAAAGCCCCGGCTGCTCTCGATCGGGTTAAAGCTCGCGTTGATGCGCCACAGCCGCGGCAGCCGCACGAGCACCTCGGGAAAGCGCTGGAAGCGGTTGTGGTCGATGTCGAGCTCGCGCAGGTTCGTCAGCATCGGCAGCTCCTTGGCGAGCGCGTACAGTTTGTTGTTCGACAGCGTCAGCGAGGTCGCAGTGCGGTGCAGGTCGTCCTCGTTGATCATGTTTACCATGTGCGGGCCCAGCACGTCGAGGTCACGCCCGGAAAGGTCGACGTTGCCGGCGCGTCCGACGTGCACGCCGGAGCCGAAGACCGGCGTCGAGCTCGAGTCGTCGTCCATCGACGAGTCGTCGCGCGACACCCGCGAGTTTGTGCGGTTGATGTTGTGGCCCGAGGACGACGACTCCGTCGAACTCTTACACCCCATCTTTGTGAACCCTTTGAAAAACTTGAGCGCGGTGGGCGAACGGGTAAAATAATAAACGGTGCAAAAAAATTAAAAAAACCGAAAAAGAAGATCAAAGAGCTTGAAATAAAGAGCGTTTTATTTATCAAAGCAAAAAGGAATTAGTTATTTTCAAACAGATACGGTGAAAATAAGATATTAAAGACGTTAAAAGGAAAAAAGAGGAGAGAAAAAAAAAGATCCCGTGTCGAGTACGCGGGGATATTAAGAAAAAATGCAGCGTTTAATTAAATTCGCGTTTGTGTGGTAACAACTCGAACCTCGTAAACTAGACAACAGCAAATTAGAATTGATCACTTAAATGCAAAATTAAGAAAGAAAAGAAAGAAAGAAAACAGTTTTAGCGCAAACAAACAATTTTGGTCACCTTGTTTTTAACAAACGAAAGGAATTACACAACGATGCTTTTTTGATCACCACAACCTCAATACCTGCAACACTATCACTACCTACAATCTGCACGAACAAACTGGAAAAAAAAAACGATAAAAAGTGGCACAACTGTGAAAAAACTATGCCGAAAAATACAATAAGAAAGAAAAAAGTACAGGGAGCTTTTGAAAAAGCGCCTGCAGTGGCTACTAAGGATGTGTGTGTGTCTAAGTTGCAATGGCGCGTATCTCAAAAAGAGAGAAAGCTCTACAACGGGTTCTGACATTGAAGAAAAAAATGTGTTGAGGATTTGTAGAGAAGGTAGACGTGAAAAAGAAAAAAAGATATTGTTTTCATCGAAGTAAAAAATGCGCGCTTTCCTGCCTCCGATCCTGACAGTTACGCGGCTGCACTCACCGCCCTCCTTGATGTGTCTCCACCCATAAAAGGCATCCGCATTTTTTAGCAGTTTCCACAGGTTAACCTTTGTCCAGGAAGAAAATTACTCTTGTCAGTCTCTTGATGTGAGCGAAAAAGTGTCTTTCTTACCATTATTTATTTCTCTGTATTTATACTCTTACGCATTAAACGTTCTTATTACTTTAAAAAAGAGCATTTTGTATCCTCATATTGTTTTTTCCCCCAACCACTCGTCCTTGCTAACGAGAAGGCGTTACGCGAATTTCGGAAGTGATGGTCAGCTCCGCCCGGTACCACATCTGCACTAAGTCTGCGTACACCACAGAACGCATCCGTCGCAGCGGATCTGTCGAGGCGCCGAAGACGCGATACACTTTGTAGACCGAGCCGAACCGCGCGGCAAAAAGCAGCTCCGACAGCGACAGCTCGAACTCTTGTCGATTTGCCGTGCACGTCGACTTCACCTCCACGTACGCCACGATGTCCCACTGATCGGCTGCGCCGCCTCTCGACATCGACGAGGCACCGGACGTGGGTGTCGCGCCGTGGCCACCACGCGGACGGATGATCAGAATATCAAACGGCGACCCCGCCTCGGTGTGCTCGTTGACCCAGATCACGCGCAGGCCCCGCGACTTGATCTGATCGGCGTACTCTTCGCAGAGCTGCTCGAACACGAAGCGCTCCGCTGCGACGGCGTAGCCTGGTGTGTCGCCTGACCCGCCACCGGACACCGCTGAGGCTGCCGGTGGTTTCAGATACCACCCGGCACTCACCAGCTCTTCACCGGAGGTCGGCGTCGTACCACGTGCGGTGGTGTCACGGCTACTGCCGCTTTCTGTGGTGCGGCTCCGCTTCCGTGAGGACGGAGCACTTACATCGGTTCCTCCTTTACTCTTGGACGACGACGACGGGGAAAAGAGAAGCGTGGTGGACGCGGGCCGCTGCCGGTGGTACTGGAAGGTGAGAAAGCCTTCCCCATCATTGTCATCATCCCCCTTACCACCCGTATGGAAAGGGTTCTCGTCGTCTGAGTCCGACTCCTCCTCCCCTTCTTCCTTCTCCTTTTCCTCATCTTCCGAAACCTGTGCATGTCGGTCGCGCTTCTCCGTCGGAGCTACTCGACAGGATTCGACAACTCGCGAAACGTCCATCAGGAGAGGGAACTCTGCCCACGCTGGCCCGGAGGTCACCACAGCCGTCGACCCTCCGCTGCCTGGTAGCGTCAGCGACACACGCAGGCGGTTATCGGCACCCAGGCGCTGCACCTGCACCGCGGCACCACCGCCCACTCCACGCCCGGCACTCTTTAAAGCGCTGACATCACCGCGATGCAGTTTGCGCTGGGCAGACGGCACCGCGTCTTGACGATGGCGGTGGGGCGTGTGCGAGACAAAATTCGGTGGCGGGCCGCGAGGCTGGCGGAGCGCGTCGGTGCCGGGAGGGAAGCACGACTGATACCGGACAAAGGGACGCGTGGGAAGTGTAAAAGGCAGCTCCTCGCCAGTATCTCGCGCCCCTGGTGTCGCGTAAGTGGCGTGAACGGGCGTGATGTCGTTCGTTCGTGCGACGACGGACAACACGTCGTGGAGCTGCGCTCGTCGCCGCTGCTCCGACTCCGCGGAATCGGACTCGTCGTACCCGCCCTGCAACGACGACACCGCGCCGAGCAGCTCCGCTAACACCTCCCGCACCGCCTGGCGGTCGCGTGTGTTGCTCAGCGCGTGCGGGGTGAAAAGCGGCAGCAGCGCCTCCGTCAGCATCGGCACCGCAAAGTCCTCCGCCGTGCCAAACAAAATGTTCTGCGCCGCGACGTACTCAAGTCGAAGTTCGCGGGTGCAGCCGTACCGGTAGCCCTCCCAGTGAAGTCGTAATCGCTGCACCGGCGCCGTCCCAGTCGCTCCAGCCGCCGTCAGCACAATGCGAAGATGCCGCAGTCGGGCACTCAGTGCGCGATAGGCCAGCGCGTACCAGCTGGGAAACCGCGCACGCAGAAAGCCCTGCATGTACGGCACCAGCGCGGCAATAGTGTCGTGCAACGCGCCGCTGGCCTGCGTGTTGACGGTAGACTGAAAGGTTACTCGGGTTTCGAGCAGCTCGTCCAGTGGGTGAACACCGCAGAAGTGAAGCGCACCCCGCACGGCCCAGGACGGCTCCTCGGTAGGGAAGCAGAGCACACGCAGCGCTGGCGCATCGGATGAGTGCGGGGACTCCGGATTCAGAATGACACCGTTGTAGCCGCACAGCTGAGGGGTAGCGTAGAGCAGTCCGTCCAGGCCGCAGCGCCACGCGTGCTGGAGAGGAAAGAGCTCCGCCTGCCAAGGCGACACGTTATCCGTGGCAGCGGACAGGAATGTGAGCGCCTCCGACAGCGCCGCTTCCGCCCTTGCTTCTTCACGTGCAATGCAGATTTTTGTTTCCGTCGCGCAATCTGCAGGAGTGTGAGAAGACGATCGAAGTTCACCATGCTTTTCGCCTGCTGCTGCTGTCTTTTCTGCAATGCGCGCCTCGACATCGCACTCAACGCAGCGCGCAAAGGATGCTAAGAACGACTGCGTGAACTCTGCGGTGAGCTGCGCAGAGGGACAGCACTGTCGCACGCAGCGCACCGCCGTGCACCACGCCGCGAGGGTTGGGGCAGCTCGAACGCCGAGACTGCCACAGAACACGTCGTACAGCTCCGCCGGATAGTGCTCTTCGAGACACGCAAAGCCCCACGAGGGCCCACTGAGCGTCGTGGCTGAGGAGGATGGCCACGTCCGCCAACACACCTCCGCCGGGGCAGCCACGTACACAATTTCCCTCACGTCGGACGTACTCGCCGAAGGTGGCGTCGGAGGCACATCCGAGCCTTGATGTTGCGCTGCCTGACCACCGAGACGCTGTCGCAGGGAGGCAAGACGATTCATTGGTGCTGCTGCAGAGAGCGTTGTGGCGGTTGCGGGAGCGCGGAAGAGCGGAATGAAACGGCGCTGTCGCCACTTGCGCTCTTCTTCTCCCATCAAAGCCATGCCGTTGTGGAGGCAACGCAGTGCATCGCAAATCAGAGACGGCGGCACCACATCCCCGCGTGTCAGCCGCTCCAGCAGCGCAACTCCGTTGTTGACGTAGTCGCCAGCCGCTACAGCCTCTTCGCTGGGAATCTTGGACGTTGACGACAACTTCTGCAGCCGCTGCGGAGTAGCCGCCACGAACGCGATCAGGTCCTCCAGCGGCGTCGATGCTGCAGCCGCAGCTTCATCTGACGTCTCACTGTGTGTCCCGTGCGCAGATGCTGCAGTGATCGGAGCAGACGCAGATGGACTCGTCGCAGTCGCCGCAGTGTCTTGTGATGTTGGAGCGGCCACCGTTGTTGTTGTTGTTGTTGTTGTTGTTGTGTTCGCTGTTCCTGTGGGTGCAGCCAGACCCAGAGAACCAGCTGGTCGAAGCAGCGACGAAAGCAGACTGTTGGTGGGACTGGTCGGCGGTGGTGCCAGCAACTGCTCCGGTACACCCTCAACAATCGAAATACTATTGCATGGCGTAACATCTGACACGACGGCGCCGCGTCGACGACGAACAACACCGCCTGACGCATTTGTTGGCATCGCAGAAATTGAATCTGCAGTCTTCACAGTCTCCTTCACGTCGGCGACAATTTCGTTGTTGGTCATCTTTGCCGCTGACATCGGAGGTGAACAGCTACTCCGTTGGCGGTCATGATGGCTGTTCACAGTACGCACAGAGTCTGCTCCGACACGCAGGTGCAAAGCAAGGCCGCCACGTGCGCCATGCGACAGCGGTGTGCTCTGCCACATCGTCATGGGCACGTCGTACGCACGGGCCTCGCTCTCCGTTGCGTGAACGCTGACTGTCCAACTTCGCGGAGAGGCGCAGGATGGAGTTTTGCTAAGAGAAACTTTCGCGGTGTCTATCTGCATATCCTTCGGTGTGCAGGTCCGAAGCAGCGTGCGTTCGTGGGTGCGGCGCATGTCAGCAGCCAGGGTCTCCTCCGCACATGTCGCATCCAGCGCCTGCACAACCCGGTCGTACAGCGGGCCGTTGCGCACACAACGGAACGATCGCTGCGTTGCCGCATTTGACACCTTCTTTAACGTAGATGGGTCTGCTGCACAAGAGGAAAAAGACAAAGCGGCGTCAGCACCAAACTTTGCGGATGGTGTGGCGTGTACCTCGTCCGTGCTGGCGACCGCCTGTGCCAGAAGAGCCAGAAAAGCGGCATAGTCCTGCACGTGCACGCCGAGCTGACGAACGTTTTGCACTTTTCGGTTTCCTCCACGAAACGAAGACGTCACTGCCTGCTGCTGCTGCTGCTGCTGCTGCTGCACGGAGGACAAGGCAGGCGCATTCATCGGCTGATGGTTGCCGTGAGTTGACATTTTGTCCGTAACACTGCCGGAGAGGACAGTGCGCTCGTAGAAGTGAGAAAAGCGGTTTAGCAGGTCACGGGCGTCGCCGCCGCCGTACAGCAGCATATCGCGGGCATCCACATCGTTCAGCAAATACGCCAGGACGTCCTGCGCACGCACTGGAAAGACAACCGAGTTTGCCCGCAGTTGGAAGTACTGCTGCACCACAGGAAGCACCTGCAGACCCACACCAAGGCCCAGCTCCATGAAAGTCTCCACCCCTTCCATCGCACAGACCCACTCTTCCAGGTCGTACAATGTTACGATGGCTTGCGTGCTGATGGCAGCCATGACGGTGGAGGTAAGCCGCATTTGCAGTGCTGCGACACGGGCCAAGGAAGGCACATCGCGGATCGCAAAGGGCAATGATGTGGTGGCTGCATGAACACCATCTTCAGCCCCGTAACAGTTCGTTGAAGAGCTACTGCTGATCCTATCCAGTTCGTCCGCAAACATGTCCATCACGCCGAGGATGAGAACGTCGAGCGTGCAGGGCCCGCGCTGCCGCTGCGCATCGAAAGAAAGGGCGACGTACGTCTGCTGTTGCGCCTGTACATGGCGGTGGACACGCGCCAGCAACTGCTCTGCGCCTTCTTGATGTTGCGAAGAATGCATTTCTGGAAGCGCAAAAGGTAAAATTTGAATGTTGTTGACAAATTTCTTTAGCTGTTTAAAGCAATAAGAATAAAAACAGTTTTTTAACGGGTAAGCAAAGACAAAACAAGAGAAGGACGATGGCAGAATTGGAACTTCAAGAATACAAAGCGCTTTTTTGATCAGACACGCCAAAAAATAAAAGCCAGTCTTTGCACCAATAGTATTCATGGAAAAAGTGTCTCCTCACGTGAAGCCTCCACCTCCTTTCAAACGTTTCTTTTCTAATTCAACAGAAATATACTGCCTTCTTTCCGCGAACTTTGCTTGTATCATCATCTTTCTAAGCTTTTTCCTGCCAGTCCAAAAAACCAACGAACTTGTCATTTCGATTTTTTTTCGTGCTCTCGATAGCTATTGTAGACATGTTGTAAGGACCCAATAAAGATGGTTATCTTCTTTCATCAAAGGAAAACTACGGTATACACTCGTTGACTTCTCCTTGTGGACACGTATCGTATAATGGCTATTTTCACACAAAATCCAAAATTATAACACCGTTCGTTCGTTTTTTTTTTTTTTTGGAGAACTGGTAAGCAAAGATATAAGAAACAAAAAGTAAAACTTTAATGTGAGGGTAGGCACGATAACACCTACGTTCTGTATTTGGATGTTTCATAAAAACTCAAATGTGGGTCCATTTTAAATACCCTTTTAACAATGGTGGACACTAGCAACACACGTCACAAAACAACCGACAATAAAAAATGAGAACACAAGCACAAAAGAAAAAAAAAACAGTCAGCAAGTACGTCTCTTACATCATTCCAGGCGCTCCTTCGCATAGTCGCCCATGAGGTTCTTCAGCAACTCTTGCAGCGGCGTCAGCTCCTCACGAGGAATCAGCTCGAACTCCCAAACAAAGTACATAAAATGCTTGAAGGCCGTGTTCATGTGCGCTTCCTCCTGCAGCTCCGCAATCTTCGTAAAGTGCGAGTAATAAATGTGCGCGTACACGCGGAACATGCGGCGGAAGATGTTTTTCACGTAGTTCTTGAAATCCACCGGATACGGGTTGTAATCCTCCGAGGGAAAAATGCGCTCATCGTTGATCTGCCGCTCAATCCACTTCATCAGCAGATCGAGATACTGCGGGGCTGACACGCGCGTCGCCTTCGGGTACTCGGGCGGGTTCCGCCACAGGTACTCGTACCGCGGACCGGACGACATGACCGGGCACGTTGTGTCACTACAAAAATCCGTCAGCGATCCGTAAATCACGTTGGTGATGTTGTAGAAGTCAACGGTGTGCACTGAGAGCCAGTTGTTGAGGTCGACGCCAGCGGGAAGCTGCACCGCCTGCCGCAGGTCGCCAGACTTCACGAGCGAGCGAGCAAAGTTGTGCAGGCGGTAACGCTCCGTCCCCTCCTTGTGCTTCTTCTTTGGACGGTAGGTCTTGTCCGAGTCGAATAGCGAGCTTCCAAACAGCTTCATTTCTTTTCTTCTTGTTGTATTTTGTGAAGTCTACAATTTACTAAAGAAAAAATGAGAACGTAGTTGTAAAACGATTGTCTACGATGTTGACAAAAGACGGGATATAAAAAAAAGAGGAACGATGATCAGCGACACAAAAAAAGAATTTCCTGTCTGACTAAGCAATTTCTATATGGATGAGAGCAAAAGAGACCAGTGAAGATCAGAGCAACACTTGAAAATCAAAACAAAACTGTATAGAAACGGCCAGCGTGTAGCCAAGAAGAGAAGAAAGAGGAGCACCACAACTTTCGCTCTCCTATTTCAGAGCAGAGATGGATTCTCTGTATGACACCAGGCTCTAGAATGCACTTTCAGCAAGCAAAAAAAAGGTTTTTAATTCAAAGACGAGACAACAGCGTTAAAGTAAAGCGAGGAGGGAGAAAGGAGATCGAATCAGACAATAGCGATGCAGCACAGAAGACTGCAACACAAAGCAGACTACGCACGTGATCATCGCCCGCAGCAATTCGGAAGACACATATCTTTTTTTTTTTTTCTGCCTGCCAAAGGCAAAAAGCGACAGGTTGATTTTCGTTTTCCTGCTGGAGCAGCCAACCACTGTTAAGCAGAAAGGTGAGCTTTTCAAGATTCTCGATAAAACTCGTAAGGCAGCATCGAAGTCCCAACCTGCTATTCAAATTTGCGGCAGCCGACAGTAGCTCCTAAAAAATGACACATTTTTTTAAAAATGCAACTGCGCTTTCAAAATCCTTTCAGTTTCTGCTTCATGCTTTGTTAAACTGGTGTACCTTCAGCAATTTCAGATTTAAGTGCGCACTCATGTGTTGCACAACTAGAAAGGAAAAAAAGCATAACTGTATCATTTTCTTTTTCAGCGCAGCCCTTTGAACTTTTACCAAATTGGTTGTCGCTACGCGGAGGCTGCCACCAAACACCAGTTTAAACCTCCAGGAATAACTTTGAAGGACACACTTGGTCTGTTATTTGTCCCTTTAAATATTCGCCTGTTGTGTAGTGTTTTGCTTTTTAAAAAAAAAAAGGTATTCGTTCCACTTTCGCAAAGTGAGGGGAAAAAAATGTACGCGACAATATAATGATCCGCAACCGCTAAGAAAGCACAACAACAAAAGGGGAAAAAAGCATTGGCTAAAACTTGAAATCGTGTTCAAAAATCAACGCTCACTGAACAAAAAAAAAAGGGAAAAGAAAGAAAAGATATTATCAGCAACACAAACACACAGAAAAAAAAAACGGCAGGCAAGAGTACGGCATTATGACAAAAAGAAATTAAGCATGGATAGAAAAAGCCCAAAAGCAGTTAACTTCGGTTCTTACATACACCTCAGTGTAAATAGAACAGTCGTAGAGTCAATGATAATTTGAAGGAAAAAAAAACAGAAATTCACTCCCGTCTGTGGTAACACCGAAAAAAAAAATAAAACTTGGAAAGATAATGAAAAATTGTTGGGTAATAATTCATTCATAATCGAGTCCGGCATTATGTTTGAGAAATAAGATAAGTTGCCCAAAGCGCACGAGGTCGAAAAAACGACGCAATGCAGCTTTGACCACCATGTGATATACGTTTTTTGTTTTCTCTTTGCAGGTTTGCTGACAACAGGAAGAAATGCACACTAACTTGTCCATTTGGAGCGTTGCAAAATCAGAATGCGATTGAGGGAATAACCAATTGACCCCCTCAAACAATTTTTTTTAGATACATAAAGTAAACAGAAAAGGGAAAAAAAAAGCGATAATGTTTGAGTCACCCCTTAGCACAGCAATGCTAAGAAAAAAAGTGACTCAGAGATTAAAGCAGTCCACGCTGAACACAGCGCAGGTAATCAATGAGAAAAAAAAAATGATGTTGCGAGGAGTACAATGACAAAAAGGTAGTAAAAGAATGTATGGATTTTTTTTTTCATTCAAAACGTTGTTGAGCTCCTGGAAAACAGAGCAGATGTTCGCAAATGGCAAAAAAAAAAGAAAGCCAAAAGCACAGCACATACCAAAAAAGTAAGAGAAAAGTGAAAAGCAAGTTTACACATTAGTGAACAAAGCGTAAAACACTGCCCGCGATGCAAACAAACCAGCAAGAGTAAAACAACACAAGAAAACGAATGTATCAGTTTTCCTGTCCTTTTTCCTTCCTTCCTGTTCCGTGCGTCTACTGCACAGTGACGCTCTTCGCCAGGTTGCGAGGGCAGTCAACGTTGTTGCCGCGCAGCAGCGCCATGTAGTACGCCAACAGCTGGAACGGAATCACGTTCACGACGCACTGCAGGCAGTCCACCGTCTTGGGGATCTCAATGATCTCATGCGCCACCGCCTTCAGCTCCGCGTCAGCCTCCGTCGTGAAGACGACCACCGCGCCTTTACGCGCCGCCACCTGCTGCACGGCCGCCTTGCTGCGCTCAAAGAAGCGATCCTTGGTGCAGAGCGCCAAGACTGGCATTGTCTCATCGATCAGCGCGAGGGGACCGTGCTTGAGCTCGCCGCAGTTAATGCCCTCCGTGTGGACGTAACTCAATTCTTTCACCTTTAGTGCGGCTTCCATCGCCGTGGCCCAGTCGTAGCCGCGGCCGAGCACGATCAGCGAGTGGCTCTCCTTCAGCCGCCCGGCCAAATCCTTCACCGGGTCGACGGTGGCCTTCAGCGCGGCAGAGATCTTGCTCGAGATCTCCGCCAGCCCACGCACCACCTCCGCGCGACGTGCCTGCTTCTGGACGGAGTCCTCGCACAGCAGCAGCGCCACGAGGGTCATCACGACCACCTGCGAGGTGTAGGCCTTCGTGGACGCCACACCAACTTCAATGCCGGCGTTAAGGTGGGCACCGAAATCCGTCATGCGGCTGATCGACGAGCCGACCACATTCGTGATGCCGACGCACAGAGCACCGGCCTCGCGGCACAGCTTCATCGCCATCAAGCTGTCCGCCGTCTCGCCCGACTGCGAGATGAAGAAGCACGCGTCGTCGCGCAGAATCTGCGGTTCGCGGTCGAGGAAGTCGGACGCGTTCTCCACGGAGATCGGCAGGGGCACGAGCTCCTCGAACAGCGCACGCACCGCGAGGCAGCTGTTCAGCGAGGTGCCGCACGAGATGAAGATGATGCGCCGGCTCGTCAAGATGGCGCGGACGTTCTTCTTGGTGAAGCCGCCCATCTTCACGACGCCGGAGTTGAAGTCGATGCGACCACGCATGGAGCTGATGACGGACTCCGTCTGCTCGTAAATCTCCTTCAGCATAAAGTGCTCGTAGTTGCCCTTCGACAGGCTCTCCAGCTTCGTCTCGAGGTGCTGCATCTCGCGCATGATCGTCGCCTGCTTGCGCTCCGTCGCGCTGTAGAAGCGCACGCGGCCGTCCTTCCAGTGCACCACGTCATCATCCTCCAGATACACAACGTTGCTGGTGAACTCGGCAAACGAGTTCGTGTCCGAGGCGAAGAACACCTCCAGCGGCTTCGACGGGTCTGGCGAGTCGTAGGTGTGCAGTTTCAGGACACGGCCGTGCTCGTCCATCTGCCGCACGCCCACCAGCAGCGGGGAGCCTTTGCGGCACGCCATCACCTCATCCGGGAAGTAGATGCTCTTGATGAGCATCGCGTAGGCTCCCTCGACCAGATTCGAAATCTCCAGCACGAGATCGACAAAGTCGCGAATGCCACGCTTCGTGTAGAGGTACTCGGCCAGCACGCAGATCACCTCCGTGTCCGTGTCGGACGTGTACGTGTAGCCCTCCTCCTTCAGAAACTCCTTCAGCGTAATGTAGTTCGTGACAATGCCGTTGTGCACAATCGAGAACTCGCCGTGGTTGCTCTGCTGCGGGTGGCAGTTGCGCTCGCACACGGCGCCGTGGGTGGCCCAGCGGGTGTGGGCAATGCCGATGTGGTGGGTCGTCGTGGCGTCCATCGGAGGCAGCGTTGCCTCCACCTCGGGACTGAAGACCTTCTCGCGCAACTGCTGGATGTTCCCGGTGCTGCGCACCACGCACGGCCGCGGCGTCGGCACAACCGCGTTGCTCTCCTGTTCGCCAATGGTGGAGTCGATGCAGATACCGGCGCTGTCGTAGCCGCGGTACTCCACCTTCTGCAGGCCGTGCAGCAGCATCTCCACAATCTCCCGCACGGAGCGGGAGACGTTGTAGTTGGCGTAGCCAAAAATGCCGCACATGGTGACGTGTAAGTAGCTTTTTTTTTTTTTTTGCGATGGAAACGATTTAACGGTGTTTGTACTCTCCTAATTTTCCTTTTTTTTTTTTGGAAAGAAACAAGATTGACTTTGAATGAACTCAATAACTTTTTTTTTCTTGAAAAGAGGAACGAAAGAAAGAGCAGGCGGAGATGGGTGAAGAAAAGCGGAAGTCTGAAACACAGCTGAGGGTTGAACAAGAATCGTGACTAACTTGCAGGATCGAATTGCATTCTAACTTCCCACCGAGCCACAGAGAAAGTTGACAGTAAAAAAAGTTTACCTTTGTTTAAGCGGAGTTTTTTTAACAAAGTTGACGGTAGCAGAAATACACGATACTATTCGACATCGGGGGAAAAAAAGGCTTCACCTAAATAAATAAAAAGATTTTCTGTTTTTTTACCTGTTGATCAACGCTAATACGGTTGTTCGGTGAAGGGCAGGAGATCGCAGTGGTGCATGTAGCTCAGCCCGACCGGCGAGCTTACCTCGCCGATGTCCAAACCCTCCCCATCTGCTGTTCGGCAGACCCGCCCGCAGCGGCAACGTCGTGCCTCCGCGCTGCCCTCCATCACCGCATCAGCCCCAGCGCCGTTCATCAGCCGAAACGTCCGCTTGTCCTCCGTGATCGAGAACCACACCACACGACTGATCGCGAACTCACCGTGCGGCAGGCTGGCAGGCACCGAACTGGTCGGCGTGCCCACGCCATCCGCACTAAGGTGAGGAGATGTCGCATTTGCAGAAGTACCAAAACCTTTTCCGGAATTCGGCTGTCCCTTGGACGGCGTGGAGGCTGCGGACTCAGCAGGAGATCCGCCAGAAACGTCTGGACCAAACAGGCAGGGAGCGTTGAACGTCTCACACCACCGACTGCTCGTGCCAAACTGCAGCGCCTCGTCGACGTACAGCGCCGCGCCGCTCTTGCCTGCTCCCAGCGCGAAAAAGTGCGGGTTGCAGACGAGAAACTTGCGATTGTCCGGGCAGCCGGCCCAGCCGTACTTGGACAGCAGCGGAGCTCGCGGGGCAGTGTCACGCAGCGGAGAAGAAGAAGAGGCATTGACAGATCGCCAGGATCGCGTCGGCGCACGCTGGGACGGCGTTGTTGCCACGCTCGACGATGGGGACGTTGCACAGACGCGACGAGGCAGCGCCGTTTTATCCTTGCTCGCTGCACCCTGCACGTTCTCATCCTCTGCAGCTGCCCCTTTGGACACCACTTTGGACGGCGTGACAGTGGATCGGTGAAACGACGACGGCGAGAGTGCTGGGGTGTTGCCTTTTGCTGGCGTGTTATTGTTGCTGCTGCTGCTCGCCGGTGTCGAGCTGAGCAGCGCTTCAATGGTCATGTGGGTCGGCATGGGTACCGGGACGTGCGTTTGATCGGCCGAATCGGACATCTGCGCAAAGCCACCCAGCGACTTCGCCGCCACTCCATGCGTGCTGTACGCAGGGCTTGGACCACCACCTGCCATCGCGTACGTGCCACTCGTATTACTATTGTTATTCTTACTCTTACAATGGGTGAAAACACCGGAGGATAGCTGGCCAACATCGTTTTTTGCGCTCCACAAGTTGGACAGCAAGTCGTCCGGATGTGCATCATCACCCTTTCCATTCACACTTAAACGTGTGTTTTCCTCGTTCTGCCGTGTTTGTTGCTGCTCTGCGACTGCTTCGGCAGTAGCATCCTCAAAGGCCTGCTGCATCCACTGACCTTGCTCTGCGGACATGCTGAGCTGGTCTAAGCGAAACACAAAACTCTCTGCGGAGCCGAAGTACACATTCGCCGGGTGATGCGTCAGACACGGCACCTCCGGCGTAAAGCAGCCAATCACGTTGTGCGGCATCGCGCTGCGTGACGGGCCGTAGCGGCGCGAACTGGCGCGATGCGCGTGGGAGAACGACGTGGCGTACTCGGAACCGCGCGCGGTTGGGGAGCTTTGCAGAGACATGGAGGGACTTCGGTCCATCAGCGAATCTTTCGCAGATGCCGCTGTCGGTGTGCACGCTTTCCTCGCAGTTGGCATCGTCGAATCCTCGCGAGTGTGCACAAAGAACAAGCCAAAGGCGACCGTCTTTGCATGCGCCTGCTGCTCCTCGATCGCCGCCATCGCGCGATACAGCGAGGAAAGGCTAAAGCCGTCCTGCGCGGTGTCGAAGCACAGCTTCCACGGGAAATTCTGCCAACGTGGTGGCAACGATAAGAGAACTTCGTGCAGCTCACACTTCGACAGCGGCAGCGGCGGCTGGGGCACATCGTGCGGCGTGGCGAAGAGTTGCGTGGCATTCAGCGCGCAGTGACACGTGACTGTCCTGCGGGTCGGGGAGCTCCGCAGCGGCGAGGGGATGTGCAGCGGGCCGCTTACGCCGTTATGTGTACTGCTCCCGCCGTCCGTCACATTCACCAGAAAAGGAACACCGCTGGCGTGCGGCGCGCTGAGGTCAGCGAGACGTCGAGCCACATGGCGCCGTGCAGCCTCGCGTAGTTTCTTCCGCACCTCTGGTCGGTGTTGAAAGCAGTTCGAGTAGGAGTCGTAGAAGTGGTAGTCCGGTGGGGAGTACTGCGGAAGGATGCGACAGGCGCTGCCGGGTGGCGTGATGTGGGTGTACAAATTCTCCGCTGGAGTGGCTGCCGATGATACAGGAGGCGGTGTAGAAGAACTAATCGACGTCATCTCAAAAAGAGGAGGAAGAAAAGAAGCTAACATCGAGAACAGCAGCAGTGAAGAAATAAAAAGTTGTTTAAAAAAAAAAGGAAACCAACGGAGGGGAACAAAAGGAAGCAAGTGTCTTGAAAGAAACAAATAGAAGAACAGAGAAAAGGAACCCAATTAATTGAGTCTAAAAAAGAGCAAAAAAAAAAAGTTGCCACAACGTTGGACGTGTCAGCCGCAATAAACAGAAAAGTAAAAAACGAAAAATGAGGAGAAGTCACAATCAACACGTTTAAAAGAGTTACAATCAACAAAACAGCTTGGAAAATGGAAATGGAAAAGGAACTATAATTGCGGGGAGGAAAAGTGGGAGTTCAGTGCTACGTATAAAAGCACTTTGCGAGCACCTTCACGCGGAGAAGAGTGCTGCAGATGTATGCGAGATCGCGCACCAAAGAGGGGAAGGAGTTCACGCAATGGTGAGCTTGTACAAAAGTTCACAAAAGTATGCAAAAGGCTTGAAAAGAAAGGAGGGAAAAGAAGGCAGTGGTTCGAAGATTACTAAAAGTCAGACAGGAAAAGAGAAAATTTGAAGACACGTTTCTCTCCAAAGACGACTTCAACACTGTCTCGCTTCTCCACTGCAATGAGAAGAAAAGACAGCCTTTAACACTCGCGCTGGCAACTTGATGTATGCATGATAAATAGAATTTGCATTCCAATTTCTGTCCATAGTTTTTTGTTGACTTGCATTCTACGACCATCTTCGCAGTCTTTCTCGACTTCATTCATGCTGTTGACACTCCGTGTAGGTTTAAAGGCATTCAGGTACGTAGTTTCCTACTTTACCTACATAAGATAATGATTTTTTTAGGATAGCATAATGATGATAATTGCAATAAGAATGTAAAGAACTGCTTTGCAAACAAATAAAAAGAAATGTGACTCAATCCAAAAGCGCATTGCAAACGGCATTGCAAGTCGTAAACACACAAGAGCAAAAAGCGCAACTGATACAACACAACAGCAAAAACGGCACCACAAAACACCCAGAACAAACAACAAAGCGCTCACACCACAAAAAAAAAAAACTGGAAACTCCAACAGGGGCTCTCAGATTTTCATGCCAATCTCGTACCCTTCATGCACGGCCTGCAGCATATCCTGCTCACCATGTCCGTCACCCGTCACACTGTCGCGACACGAACCGGCCGTGTAAATGCTAAAGTCAGTGATCATCTCCCCGCGGCTCTTGGCACCATCCTTCATCCACTCGTAAATCCACGTGCCTTGGACAATGTTCGGCAGCATCCCAATGCACCACACCACCGTGTCGCACGGAACGTAGTACTGCCGACTGATGGGAGGCAAGATGGAAATGAACACGCCATTCGCGTCGAAGTTCTGGATCATGCCGTGCTTGATGATGCTGCTCTCGTGGTGCTTGATCCACAGCTTCTGCGTCCAGCCCCAGCCTCGCGACAGATCGGCGTCCTTGTCGGTCTTGTTGAACACCGTCACCTCGCGGTTGTTGCGTGGCATCCGCTGCTCTGGATTCTCCTGCAGACTCCCGTCCTCCAGGTTCACCCCCCACTCATCCAGATAAAAGGATATCTCGCGTGACACGCGTGCGTCGTGCAGCAAGAAAGACGCAACGTCGTGCGAGATGGCGCCGTTGCCCACAATCACCACGCGTCGCCCCGCCGTAACGCTGCCGTCCAAAATCTTCTGAAACGGCACAATCAGCGGACACTCCGAAGCACCGGGGAAAATATGCGACGATACCTTGCGCGGCACCGAGCCATTTGCCAGCACCACCGCGTGGAAGAACTGATGGTTGCGCGCTACCTCTTCGCGCGTGAACTCGGTGTTCAGTCGCACGTTGATGGACGACTGCCGCAGCTGCCGCGTCCAGTACTCGAGCACGTCCTGGTAGTTCTCCTTCCCGGGCACGCGCTTCGCCAGGTTCAGCTGCCCGCCCACTACCGGATCCTTTTCGAAGAGGGTGACGTCGTGGCCACGGCGCCACAGCGTCAGCGCACACGTCACGCCGGCCGCTCCAGCGCCGACGACGGCGACGGACTTTTTGTACTTAGCCGGCGTCCACCCACGCTGCATCTCGTAGCCCGAGATCGGGTTGAGCGCGCACGTCATGCGCTGGTGCTTGTAGAGCCGGTTCACGCAGTGGTTGCAGCCGATGCACGGAATGCTGTCCTCGCTGCGGCCCGCCTTGGCATTCGAAATGTACTGCGGATCCGCCAGCAGGGGTCGCGCCACACCGATCAGGTCGCACACGCCTTTTTCGAGCAGCTTCTCCGAGAGCTCAATCGAATTCAGTCGATGCGAGGCGACAACGGGCAGCTCCGCAGCCCCCACCGACACGAGGTGCTCCTTGAGCAGCTGGCACGACCGCGCAAAGGCGCCGTGCGGCACGTAGGCGGAGAGCGTCTGCACCGGTGAGTCGTGCATGCCAACACTCGTGTTCAGGATATCAATCCGACCGCTCTTGGCCAGCACCTCGGCAAACTGCAGCGTCTCCGACATGGGCGTGCCTCCGACGCGCAAGTCGTGCAGGCATAGGCGAAGCGACACCACAAACTTGTCCGGCTTCGACAGCGAGTTTTTTATTGTCTCGAGCACGCGGGCCACAATCTCCACTCGATGCTCCAGCGAGCCGCCAAAGCGGTCGGTGCGGGTGTTGACGACGGGTGAGAGAAAGTTGTGCAGCAGCGTACCTTCGCTGACTGGGATCTCCACCCCGTCGAAGCCCGCCTCCTCAGCCAGGCGGGCAAAGCGCTCGTACTCGGAGACGACGTAGTTCATGAAGATGGCTGGGATTTTGTACGGGTGCGTGTTTTTAACCGGCTGCACTGTGGACGGCTCGGAGGTGGAGGAGACAAATCGACCTTTGCGGGCCGCGCGGCCGGCGTGGAATGCCTGCGCAAGGGCAAATCCGCCCTCGCTGTGAATGGCGCGGGTGACGTGCGAGAGCGCCTTGGCTGCGTCGAAGGTGCCGAGGGTCAGTGCGTCGTTTTTCCAGCGGCCCAGCTTCGAAGTGCCGAGGCCGCCCACAACGATCATCTTTGCTCCGAAGTGGGCTCGCTCGCCAAAGAAGGCGGCCATGGCGGACATGTGTTCATCGCTGTAAAGGGGCAGCTCATTTTCAATGTTGAGGTAGATGGGTTGCATGTAGAAGCGGTTGGGCAGCTGGATGTGCGGTTTAATTTTGATAGGGGTGAAGAGACGTGAGGTGGTGGCCACCGCCGCCGACGCTGCAGGCACGAGATGCGACGACATGACAAAAAAAAAAAGAAACAGATGATACCCCTCCGGCAGAGCTTTTCCTACGACCGTGCCAGGTATTGCGAGGGGCTCACTCGCCTGATCTGTGAATTTTTTGATCTGTTTCTCCGTACCTGTATTGAGAGTTAGTGGTTTGTGTAAAGCAAACAAAGAAAAGGGGATGTGACAAGATGGAAAATTATGTAAAAGGGACATCACGCGGAGCTTCAGAACACCTGGTCTGAGCAGCTTAGCAAAAAAAAAAAAATCAACGAGAGTGACATAATGAAACGCATCTTTGTTCTGTTTTTCACGTCTACCACTTTTCTAGTTCATCACAATAAGCAGCACTTAGCCAAAGCGTGCCGCACCACGCTCCATGCAACCCTGCTGAGAGCCACACTTACATAACGTAAAACTTGTTGAAAGTGTAAAAAAACTTCCCACTATTTGCTTTCATTTGGATTTATACATTCTTTTTAACCCTATTCACAGCAAAAACAAAGAAAGACAAAGCGAACAGAAACCATTTTTTCACAGAAGTCAAAAATAATAAAAAAACATGAATACCAAAAAGAAAACGTCAACTTCTGGAAAGCACGGAAAAAGAAATGAAACATATATAAATAAAACTCAACTATAGCGGCCATAGAAACGGAGAAACAGTAACAATCAATGGTTGGTAGGAAAAAACAAAAAACGCGAAACAAGAGAATTTCTCGCGTCGCTCAATCAGTCCCCCACCAGCAGAAGAGAGAGAGATAGAGAAAGGAATAGAGACGCATTTGCAAAGGTCAGCTCTTTTACAATAGGTAGAGCCATGCTTTTGGAGAAAATCACAATGCCAAGCACAAGGAGAGACAAAGCGGAAAACGAATACGGATAAACAAACAAAAGGTGCGAAGGAAAGTCAAGAAAAACATGTCTTTTTTTTTTTTGAAAGTGGTGAGGAAAAGAGAAGCAAAGTAGCAATGGTGATTAAAGACAGAGAGATAGGTAATTGTGGTCTTGCTTTTTTTTCTCTATTTAAAAGAAATAAAAAGGCGTGCAATTTTTGGTGCTGGACTTAGTTTGTTGAGTTTCGCGTAAATGAAAAAGAGCAAAGTGAAAAGTAAAAAAGAGCCACTAGGTCAGGTGAGGTGGCGTATACAAGAAGAAAAAGATTTAGGTGAAGGGTATCATACGGTTTATAAAATATCATGAAACAAAAAAAAAACTGGAAAGAGAACACTTTAATTCGAATTCAGTGTCTTTGTTTTCATATGTGTAGTAGCAATAGTAGTAATAGTCGCTCCGAGTAAAAGCTGGGGAGAGGAGGAGTTTAGTAATAACGCAAACGAAATCAGAAACAGAAAAATACAGAAACTCAACAAAACAAGTAGCAGCCAAAAACTAAATGCCAGAGATTGAGAAGCAAAGTGTTGCTAGCCACAAAAGGTAGAAAAAAAAAAAGAAGTAGCAACACAGTGAAGAGGGAGTAAAAAAACAGCAAAAAAAATGCTGGAAAAGTTCAATCACCACCATAAAAAAGAGCACACATCTGCTACTCGTGCGTCTCACGTGCACTTCCTTAAACACAAAAAAAAAACAACATAAAGACGACCTTGCAACCTTTTATTGTATCTTTCCTCCTTCCTATCCCGAAAGCTCGCGCGGCATCGGCAGGCCGTACACAGTCTGCACGAACCGCTGCCCTTCCACAGGTAGCGCGCACGCCGTCACGCCGCTCGTCGGCCACGCGTCCATCATGCCATGAATGCGGTCGAGCCGCTGGCGGCACGTCATGCCGGGCGGGTTCACCGTCACCGGGTCCGGCACACGCGTGAAGGATGCGGCGTTGCTGGAGCGGTGCTCGGCCTCCGCGTAGGGCACCTTCATCGCCTCGAGCTGCGCCCACGGATCGTCGGCTGGCGACTGCCCGCCATTCGACGCGTTACTGCGACGCGGCACGGCCGGCAGCGTCGCCGTAGGCACGTTGTAGTTCGCCAGCGTGGCCAGCTCGTCATCCGGCAGCGGAGGCAGCTGGTTCACCCACTGCTGTGCGTTGTTCGCCCCACCAGCACCGTTGTTGTGGGTATTGCTGTACTGATTGTCCGGCGGGGTCGGCGTCTGGTGGGAGCTGTACTGGCCGTTGTTGTACGTGTTGTTCGCGTTGCTGCCGCGTCCCGGGGAGCCCGTGTAGGTTGACGGCGGCTTGCTGACGGAATCGAAGTCCGCGCTGTCGAAGGTGGCCGGGGAGAGCGCAGGGCCAAGCGGACCAACACCACCGCCACCGCCGTTGTTACGCCCGCCAATCTCATCCACCGGCGACCACTTCTGGAACAATACGTCGATGTGGGCGTCGCGAATGCCGCTGAAGCGGATCTCCAGCTGAATCGTCGCGGCGTCGACCACGCCGACGACCTTGCGCCACCCGCACTGGCACGGCAGCTTCATCTCCACGCGGGACGGCTCGAGGCCGCTGCCGCGCTGTGGCAGCACGACGAGCGTCACATCGACGTCAGGGGCGGCCAGCGTGTAGTCGTCGCGGTTCTTCAGCGCGAGCACGTACGTGCCGGCGGCAACGGTGAACTCCTTCGCGAGGATCTTCTCCTTGCGGGAAAGCGGGTAGGTCACGCCGTCTTGCAGGTACACCGTGTCCTCCGGTGCGTAGCCTTCCTTGGTGACCATGTCCACCTGCTCAATGGGCAGCAGAATGTGGTCCGTCTTCTTCACAATGTTATCGCAGCGGGCCATGTAGGCGGACATCTTGCCAGCGCAGAACTCCGACAAGTTCTTCATGTACTGCGCGTTGCGAGGGTTCGTGTCAGCCAGGGCGGTGTGGCGGACGTAGTTCAAAATCTGAATGCCCCGAACGTACTGCTGGTAAACGACGTCGTAGCTCTGCAGCAGGCGGCCCAGCTCGTTGCGGTAGCGGTTGTTGCTGCTGATGCGCGTCTTGGTGCGGTCCACGTCGTACTCCCGCTGCTCGCACTGCCGGAGCAGGTCGAGCGCCTCCGCCAGCAGCAGCTTCTGGGTCATGATTGATGCGTGAGTTGTTTGCTGTTGTTGATTGACAAAAAAAAGGAGCAAAAAGCCTTCTGATAAACCCAAAAAATGAACACGAGAATAATCAAAGCAATCCAAAGAGCGGCTATAAAAGAAAAAAAGACGATGAAAAAAAAAAAAGCAACTATAGAAAAAAAAAGGTAGAAGAAAGAGAAGCAAGATACGTAAATTATCAACTGTGTGGCGGCGTTGATCGGAAGAACAGCAGAGGAAGATAAAAGAGAAGGAGAAAGAAAGATAAAAAAGTATTATTCTCCACAGAACAATTGAAAACATGGGAAAGTAGTGATGCCATAGGGGAAGTCTCCAAACAACCAATCACCACGTTCAAATGCAGAAGAAAAAGAGAAAAGTGTAAAGTTTGATTGTGCGCTCTGGAACCCCTCATTGATTGCTCTTGCAAAATGGAATGTAGTTGAATTGCTTGCTGATAAATGCAAACCTCCTTTTCAGCTTTCATCTTTAGGCTAAAATTTTTTTTCTCCCTTTCACCAAGTAAAGGAGCAGAAGAGAAGACGCACAACAACAGATGCAACGTAATCTACAGACCCACATTTTAGGAGCAGCAATAAAATGAACGACACGTCACCAACAACACCAAAAATAATTGTAATTCGGCACTCCTACAACAGCTTCAGCTGTCCTGTCACCTCGTCTACCAAGCTCTTCGGACCGGGTCCCACCGCCACCACTGTTTTACTTCCCGGTGCGATTTGCGTGCGACCGGCGTCACGAATCACGTAAAAAGGGAGCTGCACCTGCTTGGCGTGCTTCGCAATGGCCATCATCGTCTCCTCGTCCGGGCACTGCAGCGCCACCTTCGAGCACCCGCTCACGTGCCAGGCGTCGTACCACTGCATCCACAGCTGCGACCGCGCATCCAGTACGCTGGTCGGGTCACTCAACTGCGCCGATTTGATGGCCAGTATCTCCTCCACCACCGCCACCGCAGCGTGGGCGCACTGCGCCGCAATCTTGCCGTTTCCCATCTTCAAATCTTTGCGTACCACCAACGTCATCTTCACCGGTTCTCCGACGGCGGCGAGGCTGCTGACTTGGCGCACCTTCTCCGTCGGCCACGCCAGCCACGAGGCAAAGCGGCCCTTCATGAGAATAAACGCAACGAGAAGGAGAAAGAAGGACGTGGCAAAGCCGGTCCAGAAAGGCTTCACTACCTTCAGGTGCTCCTCGTCGGTGCCACTGCGAGCGACAATTGTGAGGGTGTCGATGACGAAGGCGGAGGTGCTGAGTGCAACACTGCTCGCCTTGGCGCTCATGGACGCGACCAGGAAGGGAAAGGATTGAACACGGGAGGGTGGGAAGAACACCCACTGAAGCCCTTGAAACTGCGCGCTGCGATGTGTGTGTGTGTGTGTGTGTGTATAAGATCGCGTGCTTGTAGAGCTTTGAACCGCGCCAATTACTTTCTTGGTTTGGTAGCCTGCTGTATTCCGATGCAAAAAGAAGTGGTGCTGAAGAATTAACCACTCTGCTGAGCAGTGAACTAAAGAAACACGTAAACGACCATGGGAAGAGGGGTTGTCATAAAAACAAAACAAAAAAAAGATGAAGTGAATTTGCAAAGACAGGAGAAAAAAAAAGGATTACCTTTTTAGACCCCTTAATCATAGCTTAACAATTGCATTCAAGGTATGTCAATTCTACACACATTGGAGATATTTGCTATCAACTTTTAAATTCTCATGAAATATTTGTGGCTGTGAAATCGGGTTATGGCCATTTTACGACACTCCAGCAACAATCCGTACTTAATCTTTCTTCACTTGAGTTAAACTATGAAAAACGTTAAAACATTTTTTGTTCAGCGAAACTCGCTACAGAAAAAAAGTGTTGCGCTCTCTTATCTTTGCACATGTTCTGTCCTTCTCCTTTTGTTTTCCGTATTATCGAAAGATCGCAATGAGCTTGAAATCTGTCTGTTCTCATTGAAAAAGTAAGGTGCCTCGCAAGTGCAATTACGAAAGACAATTTGCACTTCAGAAAAGAAAAATCCTTTTTTACAAACCCGAAGAAGAGAAAAAAGAAGAGACAGAGACTGTCTGTGTCACGTGCACTCTATACTAACCCTTAAAAGAAAAATCTATTGAAAGACAACAACAATCACGGTCGTGTTATCGTTCCCAGAAAGCGTGTTGACCACGTGCTCCGTCAGGCGACGGGCTGCCGTCTGCACCGCTGAGGACCGTGCCGCACTCCCGTTTGACGCGCGGCCAGGCGTGCCATCGAGGTCGCAGCAGCCGCCACCATCGCCGCAAGGGGTGCAGAGCACCTTCGCGTGACGTTGCGAGGTCGGCTGGCGAGGCGGAGTGTGCAGCGCGTTGGCGTCGAGGGGCCGTTGAACGGGTGTGCCGGCACACGGCGTATTGCTGTCATGAAGTGTGTCGTTTGTGGTGGTGGTGGTGCTGACAGTTGGGGTGTGTTCAGCGTGTGAGGGACGAAAGGAGGATGCCGTGGCTTCCACAGCAGCAGCGGTGATGGCGGACGCGCCTGCTCCAACGTCTCCTTTATTCATTCCAGAAAAGCCATTCTCTACTGTTCTCCGTTGTCCTAACGTTTTCCCACCAGGGACGCAAACCACGTTCGAGAAAAGCTGTGACGCAGCATCGAATTCGTTCGTACCTGCCCTGCCCTCCTCTTCTTCTGTCATCTCGAGAGCCTGCAGCTCGCGACAGACAAATTCCAAAACCTCCTCCGACGTCATCGAGTCCCAGACGCCGTCGGACGCCATGATCAGCACATCATCGCGGTGCACCTCCCACTCGTAGACGTCCGCAATGTTGCTGACAGCGTTACCCGTCAGCGCACTCGTCAGGTGCTTCGGTGACGCGGGAGAGGACCGCGACGGCGGCGACGGCGACACACGCGGCGTCTTCACGAAGGTCGTGGTCGCGGCGTGGTTGAAAAGCGTCCGCTCCGTTTCCTCATGCTTGAGTGGCGGCACTGTTGTCGCTGCGTCGTGCGTGTGCATAGTCAGCGGTGCGGAGTTGAGGATGGAGCTGCGCCACTGGTTGGAGAGGCGGCCATGGTGCGTAGGTTGCGTCTCCTGCACGTCTCCGGTGTTACTGCTTGCCCGACTGCCTTCGTCGCCTCCTTCACCACCGTCCACGTCCACGGCCACCAAAGTTCCAAGACAGCTGTGGTTGTTGTGGTTGCGATGGCTGCAGTTTGCGTTGTTTGTTTCGCTTCGGTGACGAGAGTTGCTCACGTCGTCAACGTTCTGCTCGTTATCGTCCTCCTCCGACACCACCTTCTCCGCGCTGCTTCTCACCGGAGTGGTCGAGCCGGAGTGCCACTGCAGCGCGCGCGCGGCCGACAGCGCGTCTCCCATCGGCGTCCCCGCGTCCTGCGACGTCAACGTGCCGCTTCGACGTGCTGTGGTCACGCAAGACTCCGCGTCTGCGCTACCCGTCGATGCCGTGAATTCTGTCGTGGTGGCAAACACATTCGTCAGCGCCGTCGCTGTTACACACGTGCTGCCCGCTGCGATGGCCATCGCCTGTTTTTCTCCCTCGCCCTCCCGTGTTGCTGCTGCGGCGGATGCCTTTGTGGATGCCATGTTCTTCGCCTTACTCCACCACTGCGCCGGCTCGACCTTGTACCGGTAGTCGCCCAAGCCGCGGGTCACGTCAAGGCTGCCGTCTACCCGTCCCAGCTCCACCACACCGCCCACCGCGGCAATCCGCGTGCCCTCCGACGGGCAGGCGGAGATGCGGTGGTCTGTGGTGCTCAGTAAGAGCTGACCCGTGTGTCTGTTGCCGATGATGGCACGACTGTCACCCAGGTTCGCGATGCACAGTCGATACGTCTCCTCCGCGGATGCCTCCACGTTTGATTCATCATCCACCGTCACGCTCGGAAGGTCATCGCTCTTGCTAGCACCTTCCGTCTTCCGGATCGATCCTCTTGACGCGTTCGTAGTGTCTGCTGCTGCCTTCGAAGACGCGGCATACGTTGACGGCACCTTGAAGAAGGTCGCCACGCTCGCTGTGGAGCCGGCGTCCTTGCGCTGTGTCGCGTTCGAGAACGCTCGCCCGTGTGTTTTCTGGTGGATGGCGTCGTACAAGGTGAGGTCGAGGTGCACGAGTGACTGCACCAACGCGGCACTGATCACACGCTGGAACTCTGCGGGGGTCGCTTTGCTTTCCGCTAGCGTGGCAACACTCATATTGTCACTCCCTTGCCCTGCGCTTACCTCCACCGCTTTGCTTTCTACCCCTTTAAAGATATTTGTGTTGATCTTATCGTCAGAGGAGTCTCCCAGGTTGCTATCGCTGCTGCTGAATTGTGGTTGTTGTTGCTGTTGTTGCTGTTGTGGTGCACCTTCGTTGACCTGTGCCTCCTTCCTCTGTGCGCGCTCTTCCGCCCACTGCGCCCAGTACTCCCGCACGGCAAACTCGAAGTGTTCGGGAAAGTACTGCGAGGCCAGCGAAGAAATCGTGTCGCCGCAGTGACCGTCGAAGACGCCAAAACACGTGAAAGCAACGGGCGCGGCCTCCTGCACATCCACCCTTCCCAAACTGCCCGAAGACTCCTTGTGCTGCTCAGCTGTTTCTCTTCTTGCACCGCTACGACTGCCTCTGTCAGCAAAAGTCTCTCCGACACGCGTTGCCTCGGAGTTGCGCAGCTCCACGTCCGGCTTTCGTGCTTGTCGAACAGCCTCGCGAATCATCAGGTCCGGTGTTAACGTCACACTGTCCTCCTGCTTGCTTCGCGCACCTCGCAGTGAGCTGAAGGCGTAGTGAAAGGCGCTCGCAGGCGCGTTATGGTGGTGTTCCGCACCAATCACGCCTTCCCGCGGCCATTGCGTGCGGATCGGATCTGCATCTTGAAAGTCTCTCTCACAGCTTCCCCACTCCCCTCTTTCTTCATCTTCCTCTTCTTCCCGTGTCAGCTTTTGATGCGGTAGCACAGTGGGGGAATCCACGTCGGGATCGTGTTCGTAGTGCTCGAGGGTGTGGCTCAATTGCGTGGACAAGCGACGAAACAGCGGTGCCAGCGTACCAGGCAGCTCCTCGGCACCATCACCATCGCCCTCCGCATTGGCATCGTCGAGGACGTGCATGGTTAGTGGTGAAGTATGACGTGACAACGCCGGCATTGGTGATTGCCTCGATGGCAGCGGAGCGGGGCACGACGGTGAAAAAGGGGGTGAGAAAGGGGTTGTGGTGCCGGAGGACACCGACCGCGGCAGCGCCACCAGCGGCGGCGGGGGGACGAGCTGCAGCGACGTGGAGGGACGACTGGACACTCTCCACGCCTCATGAAACTGCGCCGCCACCGCACGTGTGTGATCCACAGATTCCTCGTCCTGCGCCGTTGCGCTGCTGCTGCGGTTGCTGCTGCTGCTACCGGAGAGACGATGAGCTCTTTCGCTTTGCTCGCGCGTGGTGAGGTGGGCGTGAAATTCGTCGTGCGTATCGGTGCGGCTGCTGACGTCGCGCACGCCACACGCGGTGGAAGCCTCGCGCGGTTGCTGTAGGCCCCCATCCACGCGACTGCACAACGGCAACGCTTCCTTTTTGTTTACGCACGGCGTTGACACGAGGCCACCGCCTGCCCTCGTCGTTTCGTCACGCCCACCGCTGTCTCCGTCCGTCGGCTGCAGCCCGCACAGCTCCGACTCGACTCCGTAGCACAGACGGCCCACCAATTCCGACGCATCCGCTCCCTTCTTCTGCGAAAAGCGCGATGGCTCAACCTGCGCGGACAGCGGAGAAGTGTCCGAAATGGAAGCGACGTGTGGCTGCTCGCTTTCCAATGCACCTCCAGCAAGCGTGCTTGTATGCCACGGCACCGGTGGAGACCCGCCTGGCGAAAAGTGCCGCCCCGTCCGACGGGGTGCCGCAACGGTGCGTGACATGCGTGACATCAACGCAGTGCTGCGGGCCACCGGCGCGGCTGCCGCGTCGTGCAGCGGACTTCGTCGACGACTCCTTGCACAGTTGTCGACAGGATGCGAGAACGTCACATTGGGCCATCCACCAGCGGCCGTCGCAGCGGCGTGTTGGTCTGCCGCTTCGCAAGGGGACACCGCCTTCGATGTGAGAATAGACAGGGACGCGCTTGGTGGTGGGGTGGAGAAGGTCGAGGCAAACCCTGGTGAACTCGCCTCACGACCACCGCCACCGTCAACGGAGGAGTCAACGCGCCGGCCGCCGGGAGCTGCAAACGTCAGCGGCTCGTACTCCACGGAGGAGTAGAGGTGGAGTCGCGGCTGCGATGATGAGCTGCACGCATACACAGCCCTGGCTGTTTCCGCTTTTGTCGTCTGCCCCGTTGCTTCAATTCCCGCCGCTGGCGAGATCCGTTCCTCACCTTGACGCCTTCCGGACACACCGGGCTTCAGCGCAGGATCGACGTGCAGCATCGCGCTGCCACCGTCGCGCCGCTCCAGGTCCGGGAACAGCGGAGATGAGGAGACAGGACGAATAACGCTGCTGCCGCGGCTCCCACCGCTGCCGTGGCGCGGCGTGAAGCTGAAGTTGTGCACGTTGCCGGCGCTGACGCTGCTGCTAGCGGCACTGGCGCTGCTGCGCACGCGAGCCCGCGGCGGCGTACGTGCGCCGGAGTCGTGTGGGAAGGAGTTTGTTGAGTGGAGTGCACCAGCGCCGCTGACGAAGGCGGTACTTCGACTGACCGGAAGCGGTGGCGAGCAGGAGCGCGTGCTACTCGTCGTCCCAGTTGCGGTGTAGCGCGTAGACCACGGATGCGCCTCCATACATGTATTTCCGTGGTGTACGGTGGTCGAAAGCGGCGAGACGGAGGTCACGGACGGTGCCGACGCCACCGCGGAGATGCCGGCTTGCGCATGGACTGATTTGGTGGACATCGGCGACCAAGGCGACGCACAGCAGCCGCTCACCCGTGCCGCCGTGCCCGCCCTCACCGACAGCTCCGATGGGGATGTGCTGATGTGCAGGGAGTCGTCGACTGAGCGATGACCAATCGAAGGGGACCCGACGCGTGGCAGAGACGCCTCGCACGGTGTGGCGCGTGGGCTGAGCTGCGGTGGCGTTGAAGTGCCGGACTGGGGAAGGCGAATGCGGAGCGACGCGGCAGCCGCACGACGCGCCGAGAACGCTGATGACGTTCCCACGACTGTGTTCGACGTCACGTCCGCGGATGCGGCGGCAGGCACGGCGGCAGGCGACAGTGGCACGGATGAGGACGTCACGTCGCCTTCCAGATAGTTCCCTGCGCCACCTTCGCCGACGCCTTGAAAGGAAGGGCATGCGTCTCGGAAATGCGGCAGGCTACGTGCCTCGCCCTGCGTGTCGTCCGTCATTCTAAACACACTCGGTAAGCTGGCGGATGGCGTTGTTGGGTGGTGCACGCGAGCGGCAGACGTCGTCATGAGCGGATCACTTCGTTCCAAGGGCTGCTCCGCCTCTGCGAGATAGCGGGAGCCGGAGTCGACGACGGACGGCGATACAGAAAAGAGCGAGCCAGACGCGGCACTGGCCATCCCAAGACTACTGAAGGACTCGCGAAGATTATGCTGCGAGGCGTACAAGTGCGCGTTGCCGCCATTACTACTGCCACTGTGGACGTTCGTATTCGTGTTGCTATTGGTTGTGGTAGGGTAGCTGCTAAAGCCGCTCGCCAGGTGCGTGACGTGCGACGCTGGCGACGCCGACCCGTTGCGCACGCGTGCGTGTTCGCGCTGCCGCTGCTTCATCATTTTGGCTGGAATCGACACCGGCGACGTGACGCGCGACGTCGCAGCGCACGGGAACACCGAAAACGGCGGTGCCACGCTGCTCGGGCACGGCGACAGCGGCGTGCGGAAGGAGCTCATGTCCAGGCCCTCCGCTGGCGTATCTAACGTAATCGTCCCGCCGAAGCCCCGTTCCGCTGTGGACGCTGTCGTGGCGAGGCTGATGCGGTCGGACTCCGGCAGCTCGTCTGCGCAGGCGTGAGCGTCGCTGAACAAGCTGCGGGGCACGGACGGGCTGGCACCACGGCTCGCGTGCCGCAAACGAGCGCCACCACCGGTCACGATGTCGGCGGTGGAAAGGTTGAGTGACATGGACGGAAAGGAGTAGCGCAGGGCGTCAATGGGACTGCTGATGGAAGTCAAGAGATGCGGTGCTGGCGGTTGTTGTTGCTGCGGCAGCTGCGGTGTCGGTGTATCGGAAAGCTTCGCAGGGGAGCCGAGGAGTCGAAACAAACTCGTCGGCTGATCCTCTGCACATGAGGAACGGCTGTCTTTGCACTCTCGACTTGCCGAACTCTTCGCTTCTTTTTCTTCTGTGAAATTCACTGCTGCCCTCCCTGCTTGCGGCTGCGTTGTTGCTGTGTAGTACGTGTTCGCGCTTGCATCGACCTCGCCACCAACCCATTCTGCTTCTGGAAAGCATGCAGACGGGTCGGTCAACACTTCTCCTGCAGGGTCCTTCCTTGTTGTGACGGTTTGAGTGTCTTTTAGCGGCGTCAGTTCTGTGGCAGCAGCACACACGTTGGCGGTCACCGGTCGTGCGTTGATGGACCCCATATTTGCCTTCGCCATAAGTGTGACGGGAGATCGCAGCCACGCGTGCATCTGCGAAGGTGGGGCATCCTCCTCAGCGGTACCAGCAGCCCCCACTGCCTCTGTCGACGACGCACGTGTGAGCAGCTCGAGCAGAAAACTTTCCTTGCGAGTTTCCGGCGCGGCGGTGTTGCACGACGCGGCAGACGGCGAGCGGCTCGAAACGCTGTCACCGCGGGATGGCTGACTTGCATTGAACCCATCGTCGTTGTGGTTCGTATGGTTCGTGCGGGAACTCTCCTCATCCGCCTCGTACAGAAAAAGAACGCGCGAGGCGGCGTGGGCGGCGGCAGCAGCGGACGGTGGGACTTGGAAGCAGGTTGTTTCCTGCCGAGAAATGGAGAGGAGACTGCGCTCGGTGGAGGTCTTACTTACGCTGTTGGACGATGCACGCTTCCCTGTGGACCTTACTGCCGTTGCACTGGTGGTGGTGGTGGTGGTGGTGCCAGCGCCGGCTAAGGTGACGGCGGCGGTGCGCCAGGCACCGCTTCTCGTTGCGCTGGATCTCGAAAACGCTTGCGTGGGAGCGCGAGAAGTTTCGGAAGGCTGCCCACCACCGCTGCTCATGTGCTCTGCCACCGCTGCCGTCTCTGCGACATGGCCTCTCATCGCATCGAGATGGACAGCGGCTGCAGTAGTGCTGCTGCTGAGAGGAGCAGACGCGGGACACATCGCTGGCGGAGGCACAATGCGCAACATCAACGACGCTTCTCTCTTGTCTGCCGTGCCCGCGTCGCCCCACCCGTCGTTCTCCGATGCATCGACTTGCGCACTCATCCGCCGCTGCCGCGATCGCTTCCGCCCCTCGCTCACCATACAAGAGGATGATCCACGAAGGCTACGTTCTGCTTCGATCTGCTGCATCGCTTCACTAATGCTTGAAGCAGTACTCGTGTCTTGCCCTGCGCTGTCGTTCACCAAAAAGAGATCTGCATCGGCTATTCGCGGCTTGTCTGATGTGTCACTGGGGCGGCGTTTCTCGTGACGGAGTAAGTTACTCGCATCGCTGAAGAGGCGCAACGGAGGTGGGCACGAAGCGCCGGAGGAGGAGGAGTGCGACGGCGTGGACACAACGTCCGTTGACGCGTCGCGCAGTACTGGACCAGGCGGAGCGGCGTGGTGGTGGTGATGACGATTCTTGTGCTTCATCCTCTGCGGTAATAATATTTGTTTTATACTGATCGCAGGTGTTCTTGGTTGCTGTGGTGGTTGTTGGTCGCTTTATCAAACTATGGGACTGCACAGCGCAGTCTAAAAGAGAGAAAAAAAGAAAAGGGCAATCAATTCACAAAAAAAAAGTATTGCAACAAATGCACATGGAGTGAAAGAAAAAAAAAGGAGTAAAGTTTGCAGAAGAACACACCCACGTCTATGCAAAAAAAAAAGGAGGTAAATTAGATGCAACTCAGAGTGAGGAATTAAAATGAGAGGTCCGAAAACGATAAAACAACAACAAAAAAGGTGGTCCCGCTACTATACAAGGGGGCGCGTGGGAGCGGCTGGGAAATAAAGTATCTGGTGGAAAACGCAATTCTGAAAAAGGAAAGAAACACAGAAAGAAGGGGGAGGATACCAAACTGCAAGTGCAGAAAAACCTTCAAGAGCAATCAATCAAAACAAAAAAAAAGAACGAATCTTTAGCAAAAACAAAAAGCACTCTTTTATTCAATGCAGAAAATCTCAGCGAAATTCTTTTCTCGAACAAAAGTATGCAGCGTCTGTAGTGGCGCAATTTAAAACTAAAACAATTTTCTCTATTTTTTTTTTTTAGAGAGAGCCGCGCCTTGAGACCTCACTCCTGCGCCTGATCTTCCAGCTGCTTCCAATCAGCGCGTCGGAGGAAGAACAAGAGTCGTCACAATCGGGGAAAAGAAAAACGGGGGTTCTATGGGAACAGTGTACGAGTCAACAATAAAAAAAAAACCCACAAAAGCATGACCTGAATTTGTTTGTGTTGCAAGGTCGAAATCTCCGCCTGCCAGAAGCGTTAGTTAATAGAAACGCGGAAGCGTGTTTTTTTGTCGTTGCAAAAATCAAGCAAACAAAGTCGGCTTTGTGGTACACTGCAGAAGTCAAACACGCTTTAACAATGCGCTGAAGAAGAGTTAAAGTTGCAGCGATAAATATATAGATAAAAAAGGCCAGAGAAAAAGTGGTGGGTTTGAAGACGCGAAAATGGTAAATGAATGATAACTAAAAAAGAAAAATATTTTGTTTTACATTCTGACGCAATGTCTTACTCCGTAATTTATCTACATACGGTGGGGAACGCAGCACTGTCTAAAAATTTCACATGCTCACTTATGTGCCTCCTTCACGAGCAGCCCTTGCGTGTTAAAAAGTTTTTTTTTTCCATGCGCTCTACTGCATGTTTGTTTCGTTTTGTTATTGAAAAATATCGACCACCACCTACTAGCTTTACACTTTCTTGTAGGGTCATCTTATGTCCTTTCTCTTCATTCCCGAGAAGCTGTGTTGCTACGGCAAAGCACAATATCGGCAGTGGCAACAAGAAATGGAAGTAGCAGCGCATCGCACACCTGTCGAATTGCGACGTCACTGCCAGTGGACAGTTGCACCACACCCGTGCGATGCAGCATGCACGAGACCTGCTCCGTTGTCACTACAGGCTCCGCCTTCGCACGGCTACTGCGCTTGCCATGACTGCCTGCCGACACTAAAGGCAGCTGAGAAGCAGAGGAAATGGCGGCTCCTCTCTTGAAGCCCGCTGCTTCATTTAAACCATCACGACAGTTCTGCTGGACCGCTGTTGATGACGCAACACTTTGGTCTCTGCGGTTGTGGCTAACGGCGACTTCTGTGTTGGCTGCCGTCACTGTGTCGAGCGCACGGGAGCGAGAAAGAGACGGCATGCTGTCCGCCGCATCCTCCGTGTCACGCAGTGGCCGCGTACTCTCCATGCCATAGGGCATCGTGGATTCGGCGATAAAGGTGGACTCCAAAAAGAAATTGGCCGCGCTGGCGTCGGTCACCCACGCCTCGCCGTGTTGACTGCTGCTGTCGTTCTTCGTACTGCTGCTGCTGCTAGTGATGGGTAAATTCTGAGCTTTCTGCGTCGCAGGTGGGGCGGCGTTCAGCGACAACGTGCGCTTCTTTGACGTGCCTGACACGTCTCCTGCAGCGTTGAACGTGCTTGCTTCTCCATCATCTTTTCTGACAACCGCATTCCCTAACGGAAAACGGAGATCCGCGCGTTGCAGCCCACTGCAAGAAGAAAGTCCTTCTGTAATGGTCTGTGTGAGGGATGGCTGCAGCGGTGGTGGTGGTGGCGGTGCTGCGTTCCACTCTAGGAGCAGTTGAATGCCTTCCTGCGTTGCGTTGCGACGAATCTTGAAGGACACGACGTGGTGCGCAACGAGCTGACGCTTCCGCTGCAGGTACCGCACAAACTCGTGCGCGGCAGGAGAGGAGGGCGAAACGTTTCTGTGTGCGGCGCACGTCCAAAGCCTCTCTTCCGCTGTCAGTTCGTGGTGTTGTGTAACATTTGTCACGTTGTCCTCTTCATCCGATAAAGGACGGGCCGTGGACGCTGCTGCCGTTGTCGCTGATGTACTCTGCTTGAAGTGTAATAGATCGAAGGGCATTTCCGGAGTGCCTTCGGCGTTGCTGGCAGCGAGGAACCAGCGCCACCACGCCAGGGGGGCATCGCCTCGCACATTAACACTCGCACGCGAGACAGGAACAGGTACGGCAACAGAAGGAGAAGGTTGCAGGTCACTGCTTCCACTGTTCAAGTCATCGAGGGAAAGGCTGAGCGTAGCATTCCCGTCACCTGATTCCTCGCTCTCATCGTTGAGCTCCAAAACCGGCTTGTCGTCCTCGATCATTTTCGGTTTGAAGAGATGTTCACGCAAGCCGGCGATTTCATCCCAGCGTGGCGACGCAACAGACTGAACAAAATCCAGCTTAAACGACGTCTTCAGGAAGTCTGAAAGCCCCTCAGCTTCCCTCTTTTGTTGATGCGGAGTGTCAATCATCGTCGATGTTGTTTCTGCGGAAGCGGGCCGAGAAGCCGCTAACCTTGCGGAGCGCGATGCTTGGTTCTGCAGGCTTGTGTCTTGGTCACTCCCCGCCAGCGCAGCGGCCAAGGAAAGACTCGTTTTGCCGCTGTCGTTGACGTGGTGCGCAGGGTAAAAGCCCTCATCAAACGGATCTGCACTGTCGTCGTTATCACCGCGGCTTCTCTGGTCTGGATAGAACACAAACTGCAGCAGCCGCCTTTCCTCCTGCGCAGCTGTCCGCAGTGCAGCGGGCACATACGCCTCCCGCAGTTGCCGCTGAATACGATAAGCGATGTGGTGCGTGGCGTGCACGCTGCCGTAGGTCATCAGACGCACTACCCCAGACGGCAGCACGTACACCGTGGGCGCGCGGTACGCCGTGTTGTCCACCACAAACGGCGGGGGACGCAGCACGCACGCGGTCGGAGCTACCACCGATGACGAGGCACGGCGAGTGCCCGCTGCACTCGTGTTGCCGAACACCAGCTCCGTGTTCCATGTGGAGGAGGCAAGACGCATCAGGTCCACCACATCCTTTCCACGTGCGCGTGATTGCCCAGACGCCTGGTGAGACGAAGAGTCCAAAGAGGAGATTGATGAGAGGGCGGAAGAGGGGGATGCCACACTCGCAAACGCATGTTCGCCGTTCATGCCGTCGGCGGAAACTGCGCTCGTTTTATAGCGGGGAAACGTGTCAAGTTTCGGTTTCGAGACAGGTCCCGCGCTAGCCTTCGCGGCGCTGTTAGAGAAGTTGTCGCCTTCGTCGTCATGTATGGTTGACAACGGAAACGCGAAGCGCGAGACAATTGTGCTAATCTTCACATCCATAGGCTAGATAGTAAAATTGTTGATTGAGTGTGACGTTTCGTAATGTAAAGTACCTGTTGAAAGCGAAGACAATGTCATTAGAAGGCGATTAAAATGGTAAAGAAAACTTAAGTTTTTTCTGCATTGTACTTTTTTCGTTTTTGTGTTCTCTTGGCAAGATTCATCACATGGCTGCTTTTGCAACTACAGGCACATCCCATGTTTGTAAGAGCACTGCTCTATCGGTTATAGCCTCCACACACATCGCTTTTTTTTTTTTCGCTCTTCAATTTCAGAGAGAAGATTTTTCGTCAAAATTTTTGATTCAATCGTGAGCAAAACAGTTGAGCTCATTGGAGAAAAAAAAAGAATGAAAGTGTCGCTGAAATCTGTTGGGTACAGAGAAAAAAAAAGGATTAAAACATGTAGAAGACGTGAGGTATAAATAAAAGAGAAATGTAAAGCAATGTCAAAGTAGTTAACGCTAGCAACAAATGCGAACAAAAAAAAAGGAAGTGCTTTAAGATTTAAGGGCACACCGACTCTTATATATTTACGTTTCGTAAGTAGCAAAGAAAGGTGCCGTAAAGCGTGAAAAAAGAAAAAAAAGGAAACTAATTTTTTAAAAGTAATGTTGCTGATTTTCCAGCAGAGCTTCATCAGCTCGGTCGTTTTGTTGCGTCGTTTAGGAATGTTCCGCGCGTTGGCTTCGTTCAACAGTGCAGCAACATTTGCTATCCGCTATCTACTAATCTAGATGCGGACGAGAAAGCTAATGAAAAAAAAGAAACAGAGACGTTCAGGGGGAAAAAAAAGAAAAAGAGCAGTGTTACGTACACAGAGTACAGATCGATAACAACAAAACCCAGCGACGAAAACCGCTCCTTCAAATTATCCGATCGCGAAAACCAGAAAGAAAAAAAAGCAATGAAAAAAAAGGAAGTGAGATGTCGTTGTCATATGAGAGAAAAGAAGAAAGGAAGAAACCGAAGCGAATTTATAGTGTGTCAATGACCTTTTTGGGTCATCGAGCCGATTTCAAAAAAAAAAAAAAGAAGTTGAAAAAATAGAAACAATTTAGCTACGCATGCCCGTCACAAAGCGGCTGATGATCTCGTGCTGGATCTGCGTCGTGCCCTCGTAGATGGAGAAGATCTTCGAGTCGCGGTACAGCTTCTCTACCGGGTATCCGGTGTTGTACCCGTTGCCGCCAAAGATCTGCACGGCGTTGGTCGCACACTTCTCGCCCAGCTCCGCCGCCATCATCTTCGCACACGAGGCGTAGTAGGAGTTGCGGCGACCCTGGTCAATCTCCCACCCGGCGCGGTAGGTCAGCAGCCGGCACGCCTCCACGCCAGCCGCCATCTCCGCCAGCATGAAGGCGATCGACTGGTGCTGCGCAATCGGCTTCCCCATTGTCACCCGCTCGCGCGCGTACTTCGTTGCCTCGTCGGTGGCCCGCCGCGCCAGCCCAACGGCGCCCATCGCAACAGGCGGCCGCGTAAAGTCGAACGCCTTCATGGCAATCTGAAAACCCTTGCCGACCTCCCCCACCACGTTCTCTTCCGGCACGGCAACGTTTTCAAAGGTGATGCCGCGCGTGTCGCTGCACCGCTGACCCAGCATCACCTCCTTCTCCCCTCGCGTGACACCCGGGGTATCGGCGTCAACGATAAAGCCGGTAAACCCGCCCTCCGACTTGGCCAGCACAAAGTACCAGTTCGCGACGCCGCCGTTCGTGATCCACATCTTCGACCCGTTGATGACCCACTTGTCGCCCTGCTTCTTCGCCACCGTCTTCATGCCAGCGACGTCCGACCCACCCGTCGGCTCCGTCACGCAGTACGCGGCCAGCAGCGGCTCCTCCAGCATGCGTGGCAGGTACTTCTTGTTCAGCGCATCAGATCCAGCGACGAACAGCGGCGCCTCGGCGAGGTTGTTGCCCTCGAACGCGGTGGCCATGCCCGTGCACGCGTAGGCCAGCTCTTCCTGCACGATCAGGCCATCAACCACACTCGCGCCCAGGCCGCCGTACTTCTCCGGGATGTGCATGTTTGTCAGTCCCAGCTCCCAGGCCTGCTTGTACACCTCATGCGGGAACTTCATCGATTTGTCGTAGTCGGCCGCGACAGGGATCATCTTCTCCTTGGCGAACACGCGCGCCGTTTCCTGGTACTGCAGCTGCTGCTCGGTGAAGCCGAAGGAGAGGCCGCTGGGGGACTGCGCGGTGGGCTGCGTGGCGCCAAAGAAGACGCCCGAGTCACCGGACTTGCCCTTGAGCAGGGGCAGGCTGCCACGCATCAGCTGCTTCGACGACGTACGCATCATCGTAAGAAAGAGAGAGAGAGAGGGGGAGAAAGGAGAAGAAGGGAAGAAAAAATAAAAAAGTGTAGGGTTTGTTTTGTTTTGAAAGTGAGGTGATGGAAAATGCAACGGCTGTTGATTACGATGTTCACACCGTAAAGGAAAAAAAAGAAGAATTTAAATAAGTCGTAAAATAATAGTAGGAAAGAGGAGACAAAGGAAAGATAGAGTGGCCACAAAAAAAAAACTATTGTAAAAAAAAGCAGATTTGAAATACATTTAGCAGACAGAAAATGGTGCAAATGAGAGACACAGTCGATAATTGTTTTACGCAACAGGATACAATTTCCTTTTTTTTTTGCGTTCGTACTTGTTGCGAAAATCAATTCAGAAAAGGGTTGATAAATCATGCTTGTCAATTTTCTTCAATTCACAAAGGTGTTTTAATCTTTGCCTATTTTTAAATTTGTTTCAATAGAGTAGGTCTATTCAGTGCCAAACCTGTATACCAGAAGAGACAAAGAGGATAACGGAAACAATAACGGTAAAAAACAAAGGAGCAGCGTCGAAGACGAATGTTGAATGGCGAGAAGTAAAGGGGAAAAAAACGTCCCTGCTTCAACATCTTTTCTCCGTCTTGACAAACACGAAGGAAAGATCGGTAAATCAAAATTCATGTGAACGGAAGAATACAGGAAAGCGCGCAAGAAAAAAAAAAAACACGCCACATAGCAATCCATCCGCTCTTCTTTTTTTAGAGCTTCACATATCAGCCGTGCCAAGGGTAAAACAAAGTATTGGCAAGAGAAAGCTGTGACTCCCTCGACTGGGGTTTGAATAGTAGGATAAAAAGCGTGTCTGGCGCGTACCGCTAACAACAAAGCTAATTAAACCTGAATAGAGGGAGGGTGAATAAAACACTTCACATTCATTCCTTTGGAAGATAGTGTCTTGTTGTAAAAAAAAAAAGAAACTTTTGAAAAGTGCATGTTGTGGGAACAAGAAACGAGTCACGGAAAGAAACCGCACAGAAAACTGGTCTGAGGATTCGAGAAAGAGAAAAAAAAGGAAAAGCAAGTTGGAGTAATAGCTGGAGCAGTTGAGATGTGGAGGTACACATGCGTATGCTGCTGCTTTGGTCTTATAGTTCAAAGCAGCAGAATTACAACGATACCAAAAAGACACATGAAAGAAACTCAACAGAAAAAAAAAAACGCACGAACCAAACCATGTAATATCGAAACCAGAAGTCAATAAAGAAAAAAGAAAAGAGAAACGCACACCGAGAGAAGGGGCAAAAGTGTGAAAGAAACACAGGGGAAGACGTTTTGTTGCTTGTAGAGAAAAAAAGTGGGAGCGTCGTAAACACAAGAATGTAACATACCCAGGGAAAACGACAAAACAGTGAAACCGCCGAAAAAGAAAGAAAATAAAAAAGGTATGGCCGAGATGAATGAAAAAAAAAAAAGAGAAATATACTCTGGAGCTGTTGTGACAAGCGCTAGATAAAGTCTCCTTTTCATTTGCAATAAATATAGATTGGTGAGAACACCAACGAAGATAACAAAACTAACCTTCGCTACGCACTTCCAGGATTAGGGTTGCAGACGTATAACAATTAAAACTTCGAGTACGTCCTATTTCACCTTCATTTTATTCCAGAAAAAAAAACAGAAAGAGAAAAAGAATTGTACACTCAGCAATACAAATGACGTACAACTAAGTTGAGTATAGGAGAAAACTAAAGGGAACAATAAAAAAAGGAAAGGATAAAAAAAAGAAAAGCATGTGTTGTTACCATTATAGTGAAAAATAGAGGGGGAGAAAAAAAAACCAATAAATAATAAAAGGTCATGTGGACTTACTGCGTCGCCGTGACGCTATTTGACGCGGAGCGATGGAACGTGGCCGGCATTGTCCGCGAAGAAACAGCACACAGCTGCATCTTCACCAGCGGCGAGACAAACACCTCCTCCGCGGACTTTGGTGACAAATCCTCGACGGCACCAGCGCTGTCGCGTCGGGCCTGTGCTCGCACAAATGAAAAGAGAGAGGTGGCATGAGCTTCACTCACAGGGGAAGAAATCATCTCACTGCTACCACCATCATTGGTAACGTTCGCAGCCGTACGGGAAACATGGTTTTCCCCGCAGCCGTAGCCTCTGTTGACAAAGTATCCCATGTTCCAGCGTAGACCCGTCGCGTCGCGCTGATAAATAAACTCGTGTTCGCCAACACCACCACTACCATTCTGCATCGCCGCCGTGCCGCTACTGCTGCTGTTGCCATCGTTGCCGTTCATGCGCTCCTTGTGCGCATCCCAGACATACAAGGCACCGGTGGAGGTGCAGTAAACATCAATGGTGCCGCCCGACAACGCCAGCTGACTCGTCGACCGCGACGGAGTTTCCGAGTGCAGCACGCCGTCGTGCGGCCTGCCCGGTGACTCTGCGTGTCCGTCGTGGCAGCCCTTCAGCGTGAGCACTTCCACCTGCGTGCTGACGGGGCGTATTGACTGCGCCACACAGCACACGGGCGAGCTCACGCCCTCCACACGCACCCCATCGTTGTCGGCGACGTTCATTCCCGTCATACCCACTGTCGAGTTCATCTCGTAACTGCGACTCTCGCTGACGTTGTTGAGCCCCGTCGCGCTGCTCGACACCGACGCCGCGTTCTGCGCTGTTTTCCCCGCAAGAGTGGGGAAAGGCGGGGAGGACGACGAAGATGGCGACGGAAGCACGAGCCCCGGCAGCGGGGGTGAGTTTTGATTCAACGTTAGATTCGACGGTAGCCGCTCGAGATCATCGGGTACGGCAAAGGTGGGCACGTTGGAACTTTGACGGGGCATGCGTGGCGTGAAGCACTCTGCCGTGTCGTCGCCACCTAGGCTAGACACCCGCGACAGCGTTGGCTGGTGCGGCTCCATGGCCGGAGAGTACCACTCCCGCCGTGCACCGCTGCCGTTGCCTGCGGCACCCCGCCTCTGCGCTGCGGCGGCTGCCGCCTCCGGCCAGTAGCTCGAAAGGTCTTCGTCCTCTCGCCACGCCATGCCAGGGACAGAAGTGGCGGACACCACCGTCGTGCTGGCCGAGACCACATCGTCCTCAAGCGACAATGAATTGACGCCGTGGTGCAGCGGGGACGAGTGCAGCGCCGTGTTCGGCGGAAGCGGAGCGCTGATTCGTGGAGTCGACAGCTGGGTCGCCACAAAAGCTGCGTCTTCTTCGTTGTTGAGGGGACAGGGGGAGACGGGGGTGTTCGGACTGCGTACGGCGTTGACGGCCTCAATGGCCCACGCAGGTAAATGGTCGTGTGCAGAGGATTGTGTGCTGAGGGGAGCGGGTTGCTGTTGCTGTTGCTGTAGTTGCTGTTGAGCAGTCTCTGTGTTTCCGTTCACCGATACATTTGTTTGCAGGGGTGGTGGCCGTCGCGTGGTGCTGCGCCGTGGTCGCTGCAGGGACGCCACATCGTCGTCGTCGTTGTCGTCTGTTGACACGGTGACAGAACTAAAGGCGTTGTCCTCGTCCCGGCTGGTCAACGGCGCATCGCTGCCCTCTCGACGACGTGGGCCACGACACGCATTCCCGTTGTCCTGCGGCTGCTGCAGCGTGGACGGCGGTGCACGGGCCAGCGGGCTGTACTCGCGCGTCTCGTCGCGCTGCAGCTCACTCACCTGCTGCTGCCATTCCGCCGAGAGGATCCCCGTCGCGGCCGGCGGCGGCGGCGGCGGAACGTCCGTGCCATCATTCGTCAGCGATCGGTTGTGGTGCGAGGAGTTCGGACTGTTGGGCGATAACGTGGCGTGTCGCACAGCGGCACCGGGAGGGCTGCTCCGATGCATTGCATTCCCACCCAAGACAGGAGCCGAAGCGGCGGTGGGTGCTCTGTTCTCGACGACACCGCCGTGTCGGTCAAAGGCGCGCGCGACATCTGCAATGTCTGTGCTGTCGACGTGGCGCTCACGCGTGACTTCGGTGGAGGTGACCTGCGGTGGCGCCACGGAAGAAGAATCAAAGACACCAGTCTCCTCCTCCTCCTCCTCCTCATTGTTCTGAAAGAGAGCGCCTGGGCTGACGACGTGCGTGCTGGTGTTGACGACGTCGGTGCTGCTCTGGTCGCGTGGGAGAGTGCTCAGGCGGTGTGTCTGCGTGCGTGGTGTCTCCACCGGCTTGCTGGGCGAGGACGACGGCGTCGTGGTGTTCACTTCCGCAAAGGATGTCCGCCGATCGAGCGTGTCCACCCGTGTGTGTTCAACCGAAATGCCCAGTGCATCCGTGTCATCATCCTCATTTTCATTGTTGTCATCAGCACCCGCATCTGCGCGTTGGGTGCGTCGGCTTGTCTGCGTGATGGAAGGCGGGGGAGCGGAGACCGTCGGGTGCGGCTGCAGCTGTTGCGGTTGCTGCGCGTACCCCAACTCTTGCAAGCCTCCCGCCGTCGCGGCGGCGGCATTCACGGAAGCCAAGCTGACTGCTGCAGCTTCTTGAGTCGAAGCGGCGGGAATCGGTGACTGGAAGAGAAAAAAGAAAATTTCGGAGCGGCGGTACGTGGTGACGGTGTCCGGTGCCGGGCGGTGCTGCAGGTACAATCCGATGCAGACGTGGCTGTCCACCACGCGCAGCTTCGGCCTCGCGTGCTCATCGACAAGCGAGTCGCCGTTGTCGGGGGAGCTGGCGGCATCGGGCAACGACGCCGCAGACGCTGCAGGGATACGTTTTGGCGCCGGCACCACCAACGCTGTCTCCATCAGCGCAATGAGCGGCAGCTGCCCGAACGTGGACGATGCCGTGGTCGAGGCGCCATCCAGCACGTCCGCCTGCGCCTCCTCGGCCTCCAGCCCACTGCCATTTTCAATCGTCGACGACCCTCGTCCATGTGCGGTGCCGTTAGGACTGTGATGCGTGCTGGGCCCGCTCAAACTGTGGTGCAGCTTCGCCACCGTCACGGCGTGCCACTGCACCTCCTCATCGCGAAACACACGCGAGCAGCGGTCCATCAAGTGCGGGCCGTGCACGTCGCTGCTGAAGACGAGTCGCCAGCGACGATTGCGCAGGTGCGGGCGCAAAAACGGCTGCAACGTGCGGTACTGCTCCGCGTACGACAGCAGCGCCTGCTTCGGACCACGACGAAACGGCGCTAGCGCTCCGCCACTGCCCCGCAGACCCATTGCAGAAGCTGCAGCAGCCGTATTCATCACGCTGGAACCTAAACTCCCTTCTGGGGCAGAAGTCGCTGCATCAGACAGAGCGGAGGTGAGCGATGATAAAGGCAACACTGCGTGCACCGGCATCGTCGCCGCCCCTGCACTGCCTGCCGCATGCGAGTGACCGTCGCTGCCATCCCCTTCGCGTGGTCGCGCCGGGCGGTGGCCGTGTGCGAAGTCATTCACGTTGTGATACCCATGCGGGAATGCCTGCAGCTGCGAGCCGGAGTTCTCTGAGGAGGAATGTGTGACGTGCTCCGCGTCAAATCCTTTTTTCCTATCTGCGATGGTGTTGGGAATAGCGCTGAGGGACGCGGTGGAACCGGATGAGTCGTGGTAGCCCAGGCGGTGCGTGACGGTGGAGTCGAAGACGTCTCGCTTTTTGTGCTTATCCAGTGCGCGGGGTGACGCCGGACCGCTGCGGCCGCGACGCGGAACGCGCTCAGCAACTTCCGAGTCGAAGGCCGTAGTGGAAGGATGAGAGCAGCAAGAGCCCATTTTTTATTTTTTTTTACCTTTTGTAAGAAATAAACAGAGAACACCAAAAAAAAAAGCACTTTCGACAAATAAAAAAAATAAATGAAGGCTATTTATAAGAGAACAAGAACTCCACTCTCGGTTTGTATGAGAAAGGAGAACAATTCTGTTTTGTGGGATTCACCTACGCACTTTTACTTCGTCTGCATTTCAAAAGCGAGCAAAGCTATTGTGTAAGCAGCCAATGCTAGGGTTAGATCGAAAAAAAAAAGAGAAACGCTGTCAGCAGGTAAAATTATAAGGGGAGAAAAGTTCAAACGAGAAATAAGAAGATTTGAGATAAAACAAATTGCTGACGCGTAGCAACAAAACAGTGTAACAAAAACAATAATAATAATAAGGCTTAGTATAAAAAAGGAAGTTTAAGTTAGTTTTCCCGAATGATGGGTGATACTTGCCCTAGCCTTCAATACTTTAAAAAAGAGAAAGTAAAAAGAAACTCACGAACGACAACGAAAAAAAAAAAGGAAGGTCGCACCAACTAAAACAAGTTATGTTCAAGTAAATAAGGAATAGGATAACGGCCAGCTTTGAAAAAAAAAACCAATCGAAGATTAATAAACTAGTCCGCTCACAATTACATTTAGCGGTTTAACGTGAATAATGCTTACGAGAGAAAGAGAAACACACAGATGTAACAACAAGCAATTGTGTACTTGTAACAGCAACAATAAAAAGGGGGAAAGAAAGAAAAGGTATTTTTTTTTTTTTACGAGGCGAAAGCCGCGCTCTCCGTCGTATTATGTAGCGTAAGTGGCGTTCGTGACTAATTGTGTGTATACGTCTTTGTGTATTTACGATGAAGTGTGGGGTGATAACGTTGCGAAAGCTATAGGACTGTAAGCAGTGCAAGGAGAGAAATTGCGTATTTAAATGTGTTGTGCTCCGACCAAAACAGAAGGTTATCATATGGCATGATGTAAGAAGCAAAGAAATAACGAAAGTGAGGCGGAGAGAAAAGATTGCAGCGGAAAGAAGACGTGGTGAAATGGGCATAATTTGACGCAATATTGAAAGCTCTCTATCAAGTCTGATAGACTGGTTTTTTTTTTCCCCCCTCCTTTTCACACCTGTTGCTACAAAAACACCAGTTCTTTTAGCCTTTCGAATACCGCTGCAGCGGATAACGAGGCGAACGTAGCGCAATTTTGAGGACTACCTTTCCTTTTAGCTTTTCTTCTCCTCTGTCTTCTCGTAAAGAGTACTTTTGTTGTTGTTGTTGTTTAAATTTAGCGGGTGCTGCTTGAAGCGACACTTACGTGCCAAACAGGCAGAAAAGGTGCCTTTTTAGCTTTGTGTTTGAAAAGTTCTGCAGGCTTAATTAATATCTGTATTATACGTGTAAAAAAAAAAAAAACAAGAGTCAAGGCAGAACCAGAAAAAAAAAAGAATTAATGCGCTATCTGTTGTCCACTCTTCTTCCTTTATAACCACGCTCGCAAAAACAACTAATTCTTTTTTTTTAGGAAAAAAGGAGACAAAAGTTGTATCTGTGTCGGGATGAATGAAAGGCGAGAGGCAAAAAATTACAGAGAAAAGAAAATGCGCAACATTGACCAATATGCTTAACGAAACAAAAGTAGACTAAAAACAACGGAGAGAAGAGGAAACATAGTACCTTTTGCGGTGTGGTGTGTATATTCTTATCATGCTTTGCGCTGTAGAGTGAGCTCTCTTACTTTTTTTTTTTCATTTCAGAAATGAGAAAAAGAAAAGCGGAGAACCAGATTGTTCTACTGCTCCAGCTTCTTGTCTGCCTCGTTCTCCAACGCCTTCACGGCCTGCGGAGGCATGTAGCGCAGACTCATCACCACGCGATCGCTCGACAGCGCACAGTTGAAGTTGTACGTCGAGCCGGCCGTCATGGCAAGCGGGGCAGGCATGTGGGCGTCGCTGCCGGCATCGATGAGCTGCAGCGCCTGACCCCACTGCATGTCGCGCGGGAAGTTGTCAATTGTGTCCGCCGGGTCCGTCGACATCACCTGGTCGCCGTCCGTCGAGATCCAGTAGAAGAGCCACGCGTGCGCCGTGCCGCTCTCCGTCGCCTTCACCTCGACCGGGTACGACTTCTTAAAGGTGCTCCGCTTCGTCTCTGCAAAGTCGATGGTCAGCAGCGGAATCGGATCCGACAGACGCTTGAAAGGGACGGAGCTCATGCGGAAGCCGTACTGCTTCGTGAAGACGACGCTCGTCGTGTCCTGCAGCGCCATCACGTGCGACAGGTCGATGCCGTTCCAGCTGGACACCGCGCAGATCTGCGTCAGCGTCGCACACTCAATCGGCACGGCGTACTGCACCGCGTGCTGCGGCAGAATCTTCGTCGTGGGCCGCAGCAGGCGCTGCCGGGCATCTGCGATGTAGTCCAGCGCGCTCTCGCCGAGCAGCAGCGTGCCGAAGATCTCCGACACGAGGATGCTCGGCGGCTCCGGCAGGTCGCGCGGGGTCAGCTCGGTGCTCAGCATGTTCAGCACCTTCACCTTGTCCTGCAGGCCGTTCGTCGCGATGTTCGACTTGGCCAGCGCCGCCATCTCCGATGACCCTTCCACCGCCACCACCCACTTCGCGTTCAGTTTCGCCGCCATCATCGACAGCAGACCCGATCCCGCACCGATCTCCAACACACCCGACTCTCCCGGCACGATGTGCTTTTTCAGAAGATTGTAGTAAAACTCATTCCGCGGCGTGTCGTTCATCATGGCGTAGTGGAAGTCGTTCACAGCCTCGACCAGCGCCGTCGGGACGCGGCGCAGGCGCGGCGGGACGAAGATGTGCTGCTCAAAGCGGTAGTCGAAGTCGTCTTTGCGATTGTTGTGCTTGCCACCACCGTAGCTGCCGTGCGGCGACGGGTAGCCCGGCACGGCGCTGGCAGGATACTTTGCACCAGGGGGCAGGAAGCCGATGTCCATCTGAGGGTGGGAGGCGGCAGCGGAAGGCGGGGCGGCGGGGTGGCCACCGGTGGCCGACTTCTTGGCCGCTCCCGCCGAGGTCGGTTTTCTCTTGGCAGGCATCCGTGAGTTTTCTGTACAACAGCAAGGTGTACTGTGAGGGCTGTGACTATCGGAAGAGAAGAATCGCAGCGCTGTGGTGATGACCCTCGACGTGTGATGAGTGCACACGTTGGAACAGGTATGCAAGGGACGCGTTGGGAATTAAAAAAGGTGTGTTGTGCAATTGACGAAAAAAAAAAAACACTCTCTGGAACAAAATTATCAACAATTAGACAAACAGAAAAACAAAACAAAACGAATAGACAATAGTAAAACTTTCGTTCGTTTGATTTGTGCGTTGATTATAAAAAACGATAGAACAGGAGTTCAAGGTGACATTTGATAGAAACGGAGGGTGCAATGAGAAGCAGTGCACTGCTTAGTCTTGGTGCGGCCCCTTTGCACTTGCTTGTTGCACAGATGGTAACGAAGGTAAGAACCTTTTTTGCTCTCCAAAAGCAATAGCTGCGAGATGCTACGCTCTCACGTCTGTTTTTGCGGAAGTTCATCCTTCAGGCAACAGTAACCATTTGCTATCATTCCTTTACAGATGCTTATCATCTTGCACCGATAAAACTAAAAACCGCTTTTTGTTGCTTTGGCTCACAGTTGAAAGCGGCGAGCGTGCAGACACACAAGACCGCGTGACAAGTACAACTCCTTGATGAAAGCCGGGAGAATAATAGTGAATAGACGGAACAGAAAGAAAAAAAAAATGTCATTATAATGCTCAAAACAAGGCGAAAGAAACGTGCAAAGACCGACCGTGTTTTCAAGTGGCTACCATCACGCCCGTCGTCTCCATTTCGCATGGTTTTGATATGGGAAGAGAAAAGTGACAATAATTAATCTATGTAGTGATTTAGTACGAACACTCCAAAAATAATGGGAGGGGAGATTCAAAAGGGGGAAAAAAAACGCACAAATGAGGAAAACGCACCAACAAACTACCCACTTGACTCTTTAAAAAAAAAAGCGAAAAAAACTTTTAACCATACACGCTACGCACAAAAAGGTCAAGCAGAACGGCGCGCTAAATGCTGATGTGTTCACCGCACTTAATAAAAAGATAAGCAGCAAATATGCCGCTAATGCTTTTTTGGCACACGTGTAGCGTTGAGGCGTAAAGTGGGAGCGCATTGTTTCGGATGCTCATTTATGTACCCGTTTCCTTTTCCTTACTTCAATCTATGATAATTTGAAAAACAAGAACAAAGCCCGAGTCAACACTCTTTTAGATTGCGCCTTATAAAAAAAAAGGCGCACACCAAAAGAATTGTCGATTGACGAAGCCTTTGTCTCACCTCTCACCTTTCTTCTACTTTTTGTCTTACACAGCCATCTCCATCTTGATCGGCGGGTAGGGAACGTAGTCGACCACCTCCATGTCCGTCGACTCGTAGTCCTCCAAAAACTCGCGCTCCTTCTTGAACACGAGCACCGGGAAGGCGCGCGGCACCCGCTGCAGCTGCTCCTTCAGGGCGTCGACGTGGTTGCTGTAGACGTGCGCATCTCCCAGCGTGTGCACCAGCTCGCCCGGACGCAGCCCTGTCGCCTTGGCAATCAGGATGGTCAGGAGGGAGTAGGACGCGATGTTGAACGGCACCCCGAGCCCCATGTCGCACGAGCGCTGGTACAGCATGCAGGACAGCTCCTTCGTCTGCGTGTTCACGTAGAACTGGCCCAGCAGGTGGCACGGCGGCAGCGCCATCTTGTGCAGCGCGCACGGGTTCCACGCCGTGAAGAGCAGGCGACGGTCGTTCGGGTTCGTCTTGAGGGTCTCGACGATCGTCTTGATCTGATCCACGCCCTGGCCATCGTAGTTTTCCTCGAAGCCCTTGTACTCCGCACCGAAGTGGCGCCACTGGAAGCCGTAGACGGGGCCGAGGTCCATCTCCTTGTTCTCCGTCAGCCCGCGACTGTCGAGGAACTCGCGCGAGCCGTTGCCGTCCCAGATGTGAATGTCCTTGTCCGCCAGCAGCTTCGCGTTCGTCTCCCCGCGCAGAAACCAAATCAGCTCCTCGCACACGCCGCGCCAGAAGACGCGCTTCGTCGTCAGCAGAGGCAGCTGATTGTCGCGCAAGGAGAAGCGCATCTGCGCACCGAAGAGGCTGATGGTGCCGACCCCCGTGCGGTCCTCCTTCACCAGCCCGGTCTTCATGATGCGGTCAATCAGCTCCAGGTACTGCCGCTCCTCGGCGTTGTGCGGGACGTACTTTTGGATCTCGTAGTCCAGGCCCTGCTCCTCGCTCCGCTGGACGCCACCCGTCGACTCCAGGTCCCACGCAGGCACCGGAGGCGGCACCACCGCCGTCGCGCCGTCCGCCGTCGTGGTGGTCGTCGGCTGTGGCGGGAACACGTAAAAGCGGTTGCACGTCGGTGCCTTCGTGTGGATGCGCGTGAGGAAGACCTCGTGCAACTTCTCCACGCACGGCGAGACCATCGCCTCGTCGTACACGCGAGCGCCGCCGATGCAGTAGGCCGTTTCAATGCTGCTGCAGTAGGGCGGGCGGGCCAGGAGGTGCAGCGCTTCCTTCAAACCACCGTTCACCACCACCACATCCGCCGCCGCGGCAGCGCGCTTCTCCTCCGGCAGCTGCGCCAGCAGGTCCTCCACGGTGGCCTGGGAGGACAAGACGACATTCAAACGACCCTTCAAGGGTCGGAACTTGATGGGGACGCTCTCCCACGTCTTGCGGCCCATGACGACGGCGTTGCGCTTCTTCTCCGTCGGCGGCTTCTTGTTGCGCAGCAGCGTCGTCTGGTCCTTAAAGAAGGCCATGTCCTCCGGGCACTTCCACGGAATCGTCTCGCCATCGCCGATGCCGTGCTGCTGGTCGGCCGCCACCACAATGGAGAAGGCGCGCAGAGACGGGAAGCTGAAGTCGGCCTTCGTGGCCGGCATCGGGATCTTAAACTTGGCAGCCGCGCGAGACATTGGCAGAAGTGGATAAGATGTCGAAGAGCGAAGGCAAACGACCAAGAGTTGAAAAAAAAAAAAGTGATTACAGTAAGTGCTTGATACCTTGAAAAAAAAAAGTGCTTACTTCTTTACGGTTTGGCAGTGCGGTTCGTTGGTTTAAGGCGTCAGAGATAGGATAAAAAAATATTAAGATATTTCGAAAAATGTCAGAAGACGATACGAGTGGTGAGTAGTAAAAGGTATCTATGCGGTTTTCTTTTCTTTAATTAGAATATTAGCGTGTGTGTGTGTGTGTGTGTTGGACAGCGTGCTTGTATATTTGTTAGTATCAAGGAAGTGGCAAACTGCCAGTGCAATTGAGAAGTGAGAAGATGCATGAAGAATGACAGAAAGCGGAAAAATATCAAGTGAAAAAAAAAAACAAAGTCCCGAAAGAGGCTCTCCCAAGCAAAGAACAGCGAACACGGCAGACTCTCTCCGTAACGCTTATGCAAAACAGCTGCGAATTCTATCAAGTCTCAGCAACACGTACCCACACAACACTGCGGGAAAGAAGCTGGAGAAGCCAGCGTTAAAACGGGTCTGCAAACCCTATTTAGTTTGAAAAGAGAGATAACACCCTTAGACATGCTTCGTGGGTAGCGGCGAACGAAGCAAAAAAGCTGTTTGATTTGTAATTCGTAAGAGCTAGCTGCAAGAAAACCACAGTATGAAAATAACAGAGCACAAAACAAAAAAAAACGAAACTCTTAGCAAAGCGTCAAAAACGTCGAAAACAACTTTGCAAATCAGTGACAACAACAAGAACATCAAAAAAAAAAACACAATTCAGCAACGCGGTGCTAGTACTCCTCATCCTCGGCGTCAGAGAGCGACTTCATCGCACATTTCTGCTTGCCCCAGTCCTCGCGGCTCTCCGCGACCAGCGCCAGCGGCAGCCGCAGCGACATGATCGCCGCCATCAAGTGCGCATTCGGCTGCACGTTGTTGCCGCAGCTCAGCTTCCGCGCCAGCCACCCACACAGCTCCTCGTACGTGATGCAGCCACGACGGCTCTTGTTGACCATCCGAAAAAGCCGCGGCGTGTGTCGCAGCACGTCTGGGCGATCTGCGCGGAACGCATCACTGGTCATCTTGGAGAAGTTGTCGTACGTCAGCGGGCCGTAGTGGTAGGAGAGGGATTCGAAAATAGAGGAAATGAGCGGCACGCTCTCCCGCGCGCACAGCAGAAACGGAAAGACGGTCGCCGGCACGCCAAAGACCGCCTCTAGCGCATTCGAGCCAGACGCGGTCAGCATCGCGGACGAAAGCACATTTCTGTTGTCAATCAAGAAGTCCTTCAGGTGGTCCAACTCGCGCAACAGCATCCGCTCGTCGTACACCTCGCGCTCCATCACGGCATCATAGAGGTGCGGTGCCATGTTGATGTCACCACTGCCAATGCCAATCACCGCAGCGGCCGTGGCGCCGTAGAACACCTCCTCGTCCTCCTCCTGATCGTAGCTCTGCATCTCAATCCAGAGACCTTCGTCAACGCCGGCGAACGGGTTAAGGCGATGACGTTCGGCACCGCTGTCGCTGCTGGGCGAGCAGCGTCCCGCAGGCTTCTCCGCTGAGCCGTAAGCGGGACCTGATGCTGCCCCTGCCGCAGCCGTCGTGGTCGCCGTGCGGGCGGTGGTGGTGGTGTTGGTGGTGGAAGCTTTGTGAAGAATCGGCGTCACGAGGTTGCAGCCTGCGGCGGTCTGCAGGAGTTGAGAGGAGGTGGTGATGGGGGACTGCTCACGGCTGTTCTGCATCGCCTCCCCTCCGTCATCCTCAGCCACAGCCACCATTCCTTCACTGTTGTTGCTACCACTCTTCGTCTGCTGGGACGGGTGTGTCTCGTGTTTCGGCGTGCTGGCCATCATCTCCGCTGCAGTTGTCGCTGGGTCCGGCACGGCGGAATCGGGCATGGGCTGCTGCTGCTGCGGAGGCGGGAGCATTGTTGCACTGCTGGGCCGGTCAACATCGTTTGCGTAGCCAAACGCCACAAAGGCTTCATCCCCCAGCGCCGTCACGGTGCCGCGCGGCTTTTTGCCCGCAGTCGATCTCTGCCCTTCGTTCGTGTCCGCCGCACGTCTGCGAGCATTCGATGCCGCGCGACTCTGGCGTTTTTCGCGCTCCTGCTGCCGCTTCATCTCATGCGCGCGTCGTCGCCGGTCCTGACGACGCCTGGCTGCGGTGTACAGCAGCCCATCGAGCTCCTGCACCTCCGCCTCGTTCACGGGCAGGCCCAACGCACGGCGGCCCCACGCCGTCTGCGGCACGTACTCGAGGCCCAGCTCCGACGCCAGATCCTCCGTGAAGTCGCGCAGGCTGTGGTTGTGGTAGTACAGCACGGCGTGCGCGACGACCTCATCAAGGACGCGCACGGCCGGGTAGTACGGGTCACTGCCGGCCGCCACGACATCCATCAAGTACACCTCGCCCGCAAAGCGGCGGGAGTAGCGGGCGGCCATCCAGACCTGCAGAGGGGAGAGGCCGTAGTGCCCGTTGTGCATGTCGAGCTGCGAGGCGACGCGCCACTCGCGGCCGAAGGTGACGATGCGCTCGCCAGGGAAGCGACGAGCAAGCCGCTCCGCATCGAGCTCCTCCTGTGCGGTCAGCGACAGCGACGGGAAGCTGTCTGGGCCGTCGCCGTTTCCTCCACTGCCACTGTTGTTCTTGCTCGTACTGTTCGCACCACCAGCACCACTAGTGTTACTGTTACTCGTGCTGCCTGTGTTGGTGCTGCGTGTGTGGGTGGTGTGGACGCCGCAGAACACACCCTCCTCCACATCCTCCCCGCTGCAGCTGCGACGACCTCTCACTGCGCTGGCAGGCAGCGGCGGTGGAGTGGCGGCCACGCCGAGCTTCCACCCGACCCATCGCACCACGTAGCACGCGTAGACGTACACGCGATGTGGCGCGGACAGCACGCCGTGACTAAACGAGTGTGCCATGGTCGCGCTGTGCGGCGAGCCCGGCGAACCCGTGAAGGACGCGGTGGTGGTGAAGCCGCCGAGCGGTGGCGGTGACTGACGCGCCGTCGCGGCCGCGGAGAAGTTCACGGACGGGCTCGCGGTGTACGGGGACTGCATACTGCCACGCGGCGACTGCTTCGGCTCGAAGACGGCGTCGTGGTACGCGCGGTGCAGGTGCTCGAAGATGGAGTAGAAGTTCTTGTTGCGCGTGCGCTGGGCATCGATCTGCTCCGCCTCGAGCGCGTCCATCGAGTCCTCCGGGTACGGCAGGTCGCCGTAGTCGAGGTAGGAGCAGCCCTCCTCTTCCCGCACGTCTCCCGGCACCTCCGCCGCGACGCTCCGGTCATTTTTCGCGCTGCTCCCATGCGTGGCCGCCGTGGTGGAGGAGGAGGGGTTGCCGGAGTTGTGGCTGCTGTTCGTACTTCCAACGGTGGGGGAGTTGACGCTCGACCGCGGCGGCGGGGATTCGCCGATGCCGATTAAACTCGCCGGCACGCGCGACGCGTTCAGCGTCGAGGACGACGAAGACGACGCCGCCGCGCCGCTGCCGTTCACTGCAGACGACCCGGTCGCCGTCTTAGCGCTGCTGCTGTTGTTGTGCACATCGCCTGGCGTGGTGAGTGACCCCCCTTTCGTGCCATCGGCGCTTCCGTTCTGCCCCAGCGACGAGGAAGACGGGTTGCCGCTGCCGCTGCCGAGCGGACCATCCCAGTCCACCGCCTGCTGACTCGCGTCGGGTGCCCACTGTTGCTGCTCCAGCAGCTCCAAGATGTCCTCGTCACTTGGCGCCTGGATCGACGCGTTGTACAGCAGAGCCGTGGCATCGCCGTAGGTGTAGTAAAAGGAAATGCCACTCCGCATCGGGCCACCGGCGACACCCAGCAGGTCAGACAAAAGTTTGTTATACTGCTTCAGTCGATTCATGTGGGTGTCCTGCACCACGTTGGGTGCCGCGGTGCTCTCTGCAGCTTCAACCGGCGAATCAATCACGCGGGGGCTACCACCCGCCGGCCCCCACCCACCGTTCACGCCGGCACCAGTGCCAGCACCGTAGACACCGTTCATACTTCCCGACGGGGAAGTGGGGCTGGCGTAGATGCCTGTGATACTCGCCGCGTTGGTCACGGCGTTGAAGACGCCATTGCTATTGCTGCTGTTGTTGTACGTGCTCTCCAGCATCGACGTGGGTGTCCGCACGTTTGTGAAGGCGGGAGCCCCTCCACCAGCAGCACCGACAGCGTAGTACTGCGCGGCACCACTTCCCGCTCCAACGCCACCACCGTTGCTGGCGCTGTTGCTCAGGGCGTGATCGTCAGGGTACTGGTAGAGAGGGTAGTGCGCGGTGCCGTACATACTGCTCACCGAGTCTGCCGAGTAGGTGTACGGCAGCAGTCCCGAGCCTGTCCGACGCGGCCCCCCGGCGTTGTTGCTGCTGCTGCTCCCTCCGCTGCCGGCGGCTGTGGTGGTGTTGGTGCCCCGCGGCGGCTGCAGGTGCTGCATCGTCGACGAAGGCGCAGTGGAGGTGTGCTGCGTGTTCGTGCTCGATGTGTTTTTCTGCGGACTCGGCGACTGCCGCAGTCCATGCGGGCCGATGATGCCCAATTCACTGGAGTTCATCGCGGACACCGACGTGACAACGGCCAAATCTTCTGCGGCTGTCGTGGCGCCTGCTCCGGTGCTGACGTGTACGACACTCACTCCGCCACGGTGCGTCGTCGTCTTCGTCGTCGTTGAAGCATTGATGGTGCCACTCCCCCCTGCAGCTGCGATGCTCGTTGTTGTCTTCGCTGTGGCAACGCCCGAGCTCGGTGTGCGACTGCTCGGCACCGGCGACTTGCGCAGATGCGACGGCAGCGACGGGGCTGGCGAGGTGGCACCGCTCGCCAGTCCCGCCACGGCGGCGGCCTGCGCCTGCTGCCGCAGCAGCACCGCCTGTGGCGTCGCCGCGGAGTGGCCGTAGTACGCGTCAAAGGTGCCGTACATGCTATTGTTCGGCACGGCCGGCATCGTCGAGGTGGTTGAACTAGCCGGCAGCCCGTCCTGCATGACGGGGGAGCGGGTGTAGCTGCTCGTCTGGGAGTGGAAGACGCGTCCGTTGTCGGAGCTGGAGGGACGCGAGATCGGCACGAGCAGCGCGGGCGGGCCAGGCGAGCGCTCCACAAACGGGTGCGACGACGACGACGTTGTGGAGGCGATGCCGACGGCGCTCTGCGGACGTGTGAAGTACAGCACCGGCGGTGTGATGCCTGTTTCGAGGCTGCCGTGGCGGGTGACCGTGTGCGTGCTCGGGTCCAGGTCCAGCGTGTCAGCCGTGGACCTGTTCATCCGGTACGGCGCGGTCGCCGTACTCGTGTGCATTCCGCTGAGCGGGGGCGAGTCGGCGTAGCTGTCCGTGTAGCGAGAGGTAAGTGGCTGCTGCGGTGGTGTTGGTTGTGCGCGTTGAGTTGACGGAAGTTGCGGCGACGTCCTCCCGCCGCTGCTCTGCAAGCGGTCGGCCGACATTGGCGTGTACGACTGCGCCGAAACGTACCCGGTACCCGTGGTGTAACTACCCGAGCTAACGTTGGAGGTAGCTGCAGCGTAGGGCACCGAAGCATCGGTTGTTTTTCCGCTCATTAACGTAGACTCCGCACCGGATGTTGTCGCTGTGGTGGTATGAGCAGCAGTCCCCTCTCCTCGTGAGCTGCTCGACACTTTCTCCTGACTTCTCTTCCCTGCCGCAGTGTAGCGCACCTTTCCTTCCCTGTCATAGTCCACATCTACTTCTTCATCCTCGCCACCACTTTCGTCTTCCTCTGCTCCGCCTGCTTCAGCAAGCGCACTCAGATTAAGGGTGCTGCTCGTCACGTGGAAGGGCGTGTGGGGCTGCTCATTAGAACCACCACCACTGCTGCTGTTGTTGGTCGCGCTGCTATCCCCTGCAGGACTCCAGGCACCAAAGCCAGCCGCCGCCGTGGCGCTCATCGCACCAACGGACAGCGGCGGCGGCGGCGGGCTGACACTCGCGTTCGCGTTCGTTGCCGTGTGCACCGCCGTCCAGTTCGAGCTGCGTGTCGCGTTCAGCGACGACAAGGGGCTCGTGCACCCCCCGGCTCCTCCTCCGCTGCCGCCCCCCTGCGGTGGTGTGTGCAGGTGCAGCGGCTGCGCAGACGGAGGGGACAACGACGACGACAGCGGCTGTGGACTCTGCGTGTGTGGGGTCAGCGACGCAACAGCGGGAGAGGAGCGGGAGGACCCTCCTGTCGTCGTACGCGGAACTGCGTTAGCACCACCACCACCACCACCACCACCTGTACCAGCTGCGTCCGTCTCTGGAGATGACGGTGCGGCACCGCTGTGGTGCAGCGACGTCGTGGGCATGGCCCAGCTCGGTCCGCGCTGACTGTGGTCGCCGCTACCACTGGTCGAGGCGTTGGTGAACATCACCGTCGGCACGGGGCCGCTGTTGCCCTCCGCGTAGCTGCCGGAGCTCGACCCGCTAAAGTTGCTGCCCGTCGTATTCGTCGTTGTTGCCGTTGCCGTCGTGCGCAAAAGCGCCGTCAGCGTCGGCTCCTGCGGAGTGTCAAAGGACACGCTGTTTTGACTGCTGCCGCTGAAGAAGTGCACTTCAGCGTCCGTCGGGCTCGTCAGTGCCGGCTCCGACACGCGACGCTGGGACTGCGACGGCGACGGCGTGAGCTGCCCGTGCCTTTGCCCGCGTGCGGCGGTGCCAACCGCGGATGTTGGGGAGGCACCTCGCGGCTGAGAATGTTGCTGTTGGGGTGTCTGTTGCGGTTGTGGCGAACCTAGCAGCTGAGCGGAGCGTGGTCGAAGCATCGTTGCGGTATTCTGCAGTGGCGAGTTGCCTCCCGATGCCGTCGCGTCACTTTCCGAGATGGTGGTGTTGGTGTGTGTCGTCGTCGTCGTCGTGGTAGTCCTCTCCGCCCTGCTGTGCTCGACGACACGCCCGTCTTGCGAAGTAAACGTGCTGGCGAGGTAGCCTTGGGAGTTGGGTGACGGGCACCCGCTTCTGTCTGGCGCGGCCGGCCGACCATGTCGGCGTGTCTGCGTCGAGGCCAGTCGCACATCCGGGCGAAAAACGTCGGGCACACTGCCAGACGGCGACCCGGCGGTGTTGATGGTCGCCTGCGTGGTCACGGAGGTGGTCGCCAGCGTCATGGCGTCCATGTCGATCCTTTCCGTCGCGTTCAGTGAGAAGGGCTCCTTGCTGGTCGACTTCTTCACCATCGACGCCACACGCGACACCAACGCCGCCGGGTTGCCGATGGAGTTGCGCAGCTTTGTCTTCAGGTTGTCGCGGTTCTTTTTCTGCTCGGCGCGCTGCCGCTGCCGCTCCTCCTCGCGTGCGCGACGCTCCCGCTTCCGCCGCGCGTGTCGCTCCTGGCGCCGCATGGCATGACGGATCTGCGCCGCAATGACGCGTTGATTCTCCTGCTCCTTCTGCAAGAGGATGTACTGCAGCGTGCGCTGCTGAGACAGCACCTCTTCCGCAAACGTCTTGCTCAGCGGGAAGCCGCGCGCGTGGGCGGTGGCGTAGCGTGGCACCACCGGCGGGAGGATGCAGTGCACCCGCATATCCGGCAGCGGGATCGAGCAGATGCGGAAAGCCTTCTCCTTCAAGTCGCGAATGAGGGTTTCCCGCATGCTCTCGCGTCGGATGAGCACCTCCATCGCCCACGCCGGGAAGTGCAAAGGTCCACTGTCGCGGTCCTCGTCCCTGTCCAGCTCTTGGTTGCTCGCAAGCGGCGCGGTGCTGACGGACAACATTGGCATGCCGCTGAAGCGCGAGTTCGTTCGCTGGATCAGCCGTGGCGCGGTGGCCGGGTAGCCGCCCACTGGCGGGGGCAGCCGGTGACTCGCCGCGTCGGCTGGTCGCAGCACGGGGCTGCTCGTCATCATCAACGACGGCGTCGAGACGGACGAGAGGCGCTGCCCGCTCGCCACCGCGCTGACAACCATGGCGGACTCCGTTGGCGGCATGGCCTGCAGCATGCGCTTTGCCTCGTCCTGCCAGATCTGCACGTGATCTTGCGCGTACTTCTCCGTCCGCTTCAGCGCTTCGAGCGAGCGGCTGCCCTGGTGGGTGATGTGGAGGCGGTAGCGCAGCAGCACCGGGGCCTCCACCTCCCGCTGGCGCAGCTCCAACAGCGTCTGCGCCTCCTCCGCGCGTTCGTCGAGACCGTCAGCGTCGTCGGTACCGTCCTCGTTCCGTTTCGTGTCAGCGCTGATGTCGTCGTTGCTGATCATCTGCGCACCATCCGAACGGCTGCCGTGACAACCGTACGCCGCACGATGCGGATGGGAGTAGCCATCATCACCCATGCGCTCGTTGTTTTCGCGATCGTTGCTGTTGTTGTCTTCCTCGCTGTCGTTTTCATGGGCAGGATGCCGGTGGCGAGACGCTTCCTCTTCGTCGTCGTACGCGTCGGACGATCTCATCTTGCTGATGGGACGTGGCGCCGTGGCGACGGCGTGTGGCTCCGCCGTGCGCACACTCGCGCTCGGGCTCCCTCTCCCATTCCCATTCCCACCACCCGTGCTCGTATTCCAACCGTGCCCACTGCTGCGGTGGTGCACGGCGGACAGAATCGAGTTCATCGGATCGCTGCCGCTGGTGTTGACGCCGTCGTCCTCACCGAAGTCTGAAATGACGCAGGAGGGCAGTCCTGTGTGAATCGGCGCGTCGTGCACGAGGGTCCGCAGCACGTGAATGTACAGCAGCACCTCACTGCGGTTCACAAAGCGGTGGGCGGCGCTGTAGCGGTCCGTGTGCGGGCGACGCGCGGTGGTGAGGTTCGCCGTGGACGTGGACGCGCCCGCGTTGCCACCGCCACCACCGCTGCTCGTGCCCGCGTAGTTGCCGGCCGTCGAGCTGTACCCTCCTCCGCCGCCGAGAGTGGTCGTGCCCATGCTCGCTCCCCCAACTCCATGCAGATTCATCGCACCGGTGCCGGTCGTGTTCATGCCACCCAGCATCGGGCCCAGGCCCCCACCACCACCACCGCCGCCGTGTGGTGTGTGCAAGGGCGACAGCACCATCTGCGGTGGCAGCGCCGGGAAGCTGTAGCTGGAGGACAGCCGCACCACCACGTTCGACGCGGAGCCCGGCATCGACGGGGTGAAGGCGGGGGACAGCGTCGAGGAGGGAATGACGCCACCCGCTGACGACGTCGAGGCAGCAGCAGCAGCAGCGCCGATCGCAGCGCCGGCGTTGGAGGCGGAGGACGGCGGCGAGACACCAAACGGCGGGGCCGCGGCGGATTGCGGAAGCATCGGCAAACCGCTGCCGTGTACCCCTGCGCTGTACAGCACACTACCGCCACCACCACCACCACCGACAACACCAACAGCAGCACTGCTACCGTTGTGGTGGATGCACGAGTTGAAGCCCGGGCTCGGCGTGCTGTGCGAGTGGTGCATGCCGGGCAGCTTCGGCGACCGCGGCGCCCGCAGGAAGTGTCCGGGGGCGATGGGTGTGAGACAGTAATTCTCCACGGAGTTTAGCACGTTGCTGGCACCGCCAGGACCCGCGAGGCCACAGTGGCTGTTGTTGGCGCTGCGCTGACCCGCGCCGATGCCGGAAGACGACGCTGCGCGGGCCAGCGTGAACGGTGACCCGGGCGTTCCGAAAATTCCTGCGCCGCCACCGCCTACGCCACCAGCGGCGGTGTTCGCCGGGTCTGTGCCGCGGCCGTTGTTGATGCCCTCGAGATCCGCCACGCCGCCGTACAACTCCGCCGCCGCCCGGCGCAGCGCCAGGTCCTTCTCCTGCAGAATCGCCGCGCGGATAATCGACGAGTAGAAGATGTGCGCCGGATACAGCTCGAAGGTGATGCGCATGTCCGCCTTCTTCTTTTTCTTCTCCTCGGCCGTTGACGGTTTTGCGGGTGGGGTGGACGCGTGCAGGCTGCGCGCCGGCGGCGGCGTGGGGACGGCGCTTGGGCGGCTCGTGGACTGTCGCTGTTGCTGCTCATACGCAATGTCTGCAGCGGAGTCGAGACTCAGCGGGTGCGGCAACGAGCTCGGGCGGGCCGCCTCACTCCCTGCGCGCTCCTGTGAGCCACCGATGCTTTCGTCTTTCGCAGCTGTCGCGTGCACGCCTTCCGGTGGCACCGAGCCAGGTCGGCTGTGGGCCGAGAAGGCGACGGACTGCGTCGGCGGTGCTGGCGGCAGCGGCTCCGTCTTCAGCTCCTCCATCATGACGACATCAATGAGACCCTCCTCAAAGGTGGTGCTGTCGAGGTTCAGTGCCGTCCACAGGCTGTCCGCGTCGTTGGACACATCATAGCCCAATGGGGCTCGAATCACGACGACGGTGGGCACGCGGCCGGGACTTGGGGCCAGCATCTCCACCACCTTGTTGATCGCCTCCTCCATGGTGGTGGCGTCCAGCGACTCTTGCTCCTTCAGTTCCTCCCGTTTCGCGTCCGCCGCGGTGGGCTTTGCGGGGTCAGCTTTCGTCGCCGTTGTGGCGGATGTTGGTGGCGTGGGGCCGCTGTTGCTGTGGCTGTTGCTGTGGCTGGCGTTGGCAGTATCGGAGTGGAGTCGCCTCGACAAAAAGACAGACGAATCGTTCTCGTGCGTGGCATCGGTGCCCACCCGCACCCCCACGGCAGGACGGCGGTGACGGCGCAGCTTCCCACAGACGCCCTCCCATGTGCGACTCCACACGGCTAGCGTTCGTGTCTTCGTGGAGTCTGCCAGCTGACGCGCACCCCGCACGCAGGCCTGCTGACTCGCCACGCAAACACACCAGACGACGGTGGCGGCATTCGCGATTCGGTCTACCGTCGCAACACGCCAGTCGTGCAGCCGCCGCCGCAGGTGCCGCCGTGTGCGCTTGAACCACTTCCGCAGCCGGTACGCCCGACGTCGGTGCACGGCGGCGCCGGCGCCGTGTCCGTACACGCGATACGCCGAGTTCACGGAGTGGAAAGAATTCACCATCGGCGCGAGGTGGCCGCCCTGCGCGGCCATGGAGTTGCGCAACATCGATGACATGCGGGACAGCGGCACGGCTACCACATTACTATTGCCGCTGCTGTTGTTGTTGTTGTTGTTACTGTGATGGTGATGGTGGTTAGTCGCGCTGCTGCTCCCACCCAACAGGGATTGCGGCGCACTGGGGAGGTGCTGAGAGTACGGGGTGGACCCACTAACGGTGCCGGCGCCGGGCAGCGTCGTGTAGACGGGTAAGAGCTGCGAGTTGGACGGCGACTCGTTGCGACTGCGACGCAGACTGGTGTGCGAGGACACCCGCTTGTAGTGCCCGCTGCCGCTGCTACTGCGCTGATGCGGGTACGCCGCGGACGACGGATAGTGGCTTGTCGACCCCGCCGAGGCGTTCATCTGCGTGCCCGCGTTGCCACCCTGCCCAGAGGAGCGGTGGCCACGGTTATTGTGGTGGTGGTGGTGGCCGTGGCTGCTGCTGCTGGGCGGGTGCTGGTGCGAGGACGTCGAGGCGTGGCCGGCTCCACTGGCGTTGCTCGGTGAGCCGGCAAAGTAGCTCGCCGTGAAGCTCGGGTAGTGCGAGGACGACGACGCGCCGGGCGGCGGCGACGCAGCGGAGAGACCGGAGGACAGCAGCTGCGGCGGTGCGGAGGACGAACCACCACCCAGCGCGGACATCGTCAGGGCCCCACCCAGCAGGCTCGCACCCGCCACACTGCCCGCGATGCTCATGCCAGCGTACATGTTGATTCCACCGATGTTCGTATTGCTGTTGCTGTTGTTGTTATTGTTGCCGCCGCTGGCGTGCACGTTGCTGAGGCAGCTGTTGCCCAGGCGGTCGGTGGTGTAGCAGACAGAGTTGCGCAGCTCTGCCAAGGCATCCGTCACGTCCATCTCCGTCGCAAAGAGCGGAGGGCCGTACAGGGCGGTGGAGACGGGGTGCCCGTAAAGTTCGTCCCCGTCACCGCCCGCGCTGGAGCGGCACCCGGTGGTGGTCGTCGTCGTCGCCGCGACGAAGCCAGCCTCCGGGTAACTGCCCGTCGCCGTGTATGTGCCCGAGTGCGACGGCGAGCGGTGGTGGTGGTGCGAGGACGTCGTCGTGCTCTCGAAGCCGTTCGGCGGCTGCGGTGACGCCTGCGCCTGCGCACAGGAGTGCCGGTGCGAGCTGGACGTGCCCGTGGTCGTTGTATACGTTGTGTTGTTGTTGTTGTTGTTGCTTGGCGGAACGGCGTAGTGGCCGCCGCTCGTGTTACTCTGCGGGTACGGGGAGGCGGCAGAGGTCGCGTTCGAGGCGGAGGCCGAAAACCGTCGTGACGGGGACTGGTTGTACTCGACGCGGTGCGACAAGTTGCTCGAGCTGCGCTGCGGGGCATCGAAGGGGCCAGACAAATCGACGCTGCTCCACGTCATCTTCTCCTGGGTGGTGACGGACCCGGCCGTGGCCTCCGACACGGCATCGCCGTACCCGTCGTCGTCCTCGTGAATTATGTCGTCGTCTTGCACGCTGACGGAGCTGCAGGAGGTCGAGGCCGTCGCGAGGGACGTGTGCGTGGGGGATGTCGTGTACGTGTCCGCCGCGCTCGAGAAGGTGGACGAGGAGGTCTGCGAGGAGCTGTACGTGTCGCTGGAGGGAAAGAGCGAGTTACTGTTAGTGCTGCCGGCCAGACGGCGGCGCTGGTCCGTGTCGCTGACGTCCCACGCGTCTGAGGCGGTTGTAAACGAGGAGGTGAGGGAGCGCGTGGCTCCCAACACGCCATCCACCGGAGATGACAGCATCGCACGTGCGTGCTTCACAAACGTCTTGGCGCTGTCCACCACGTCCGCTGTTGCCGCCGCAGCAGCACTGGGGCTTTTGTGCACCGCAGCTGCCTTGGCGTGGCGCTGATGGGTTTTCTTCTGCAGCCGACGGTGCTCCTCGGCGAAGCGGCCCTCGTAGTCGGAGCCGTCTGCGGCACTGCGTCCACTCGTGCTCACATCACTATTCGTGCCGTTGAGGTGCTTGTGCGGGCGGGCGATGCTGACGGGCAGCGGCTGCGCATCGACGTCGATGCAGTCGCCGGAGTCCGCACGGGTCAACGTGTTCGCCGTTGCGGAGAGCCGACGCAGCGTCGACGAGGATGAGTCATCGTCCTGTTTTTCTTGAGCGGAGTTTTGTGCGGCGGCTGCTGCGGCTGCTGCGGCGGCGGCTTGACTTGCGTGCTGAGAGCGGAAGAGTAAAAGACGCATTTTACGGCGCAGGTGGCGGCGGTGGGCCTGCTGACGACGCAGGCGTCGCATCGCGTCTCGCCGTGCCGCCGCGGCGACCGGTGTCGGGTCACCGAAGCGAAAAGGACCATCGTGCAGCTCACGGAGAAGCGCAACGGTGTTGTCGGCAAAGGGGCATTGGACGATGGGTGGCGGGGTGGGTTTGCGCAGGTGGCGACGAAGCGTCACCGCGGCGTAGAGCACGCAACCGGCGGCACAGCCCACCGCCAAACAGGTTTTGAGGCGTGACACAGAGGAGTCACCAAAGCGCATAATTGATCGGAGTAGATAATGTTATCTTTTTTTTTTTTCTTTTCCTACTGCTATATATAGAGTATTAAGAAGGTCAATAATTAAAGCGCTGTTTTCACTACGGTAGTGACCTCGAAGCGCGGCTGCGTTTTATGTGTGCGGTACGCTGACTAAGAATAAAGAGACAAAAAAACACTAACACTGCGTCAGGAAAAAATGGTCTTGCTTGACTGTCTTTTATTGACTTCCTTAACTGGGTCGAATCTGCCAAAGAAATAAAGAGAAGAATGCACACACACAATTATATATAAGAAGCTAAGAAAGAGACGCGAAGATACCTGTCTCGTTTTAATATTAAATTCTTAATCGAACAATTAAAAAAGAAAAGAAACTTGCCGAATACAGCTCGCAGTAAACACGTCAAAATATCTACGCAAACAATCGCTTTACTTTTAAATGCTTACTTATCAACAGGAAACAGCAAAAAGAAAAAAAAGATAAAACTACTCCTGGCAAGCCAGAATGTGTATTCAAGTATCTCGCTGAGAGAGCTCAGAATGACAGGTAAAAAAAAAGATATTTAAAAAAATTAAAGAAAACGAGCTGATCAAAGAAAAATAATGTTCAACGGAAAGATATCTGCGCACGTAGAGTTAGCTACGCTTTGTAACCTTTTTTTTTCTATTAAAATTAGCGTTAGTGCTCCTACTTCAAAGCAAAGGTAAGCTTATATAGGTGAAGCAGATACGAAGAAAAGCGAAGAAATAAAAAAAAGGAGGTGAGAGCTCACGAGACGCAGCTCCGATGCTGTGTAAGGTTTATAGAAATGGTAAGCAAGAAAAAAGAAACACTAAATTTTACTTCTTCTCTTTTTGTCGAGCGACGTGTTTAGTACGTTCGCAAAACACTAAAACCCTTTTCTTTCTTGGTTTCACTAATAAATAAATGGGTGTCTTTTATTTTTCTCTGTCGATGTCAACTGGATAAAGAGGCAAAAAAAAAAAAGGGGTGGCGGCTGCCAAGACAGGCAAGAGAAAGCTCAAGATGTTTGAATTTTAAACGGAGACTTCCTATTTCTCAAAAAAGCTTTTTGCCGCAAAGGCTGTGTAGAAATGGGCAGCATTGACAGCAAATTAAAGAGGAAGGACGAGACAGAAAATAGATAGGAATAAAATACGTCAAAGAGAAACGTTCGAGAAAAAAAGAAAAAAGAATATAAGTACGACAACCAATTGCGCTTTACTCAGAAGTTTACAGCAAGAAGGGCTAAGCTACATTTGTTCTACATTCTCATTCCAAAAAGTAATATACTCGCCGAAAAGGTCAAGAATCAGAGCCGACGACACGTTGATAGACTGATGCCGCCACCAGCTATACAAATGTGCTATTCTTGTGCGTACGGCTAGTTGGTTTTATTTTTATTTTAAATACTTGTTTAACACTTAACAACAAAATTTAACGCACTTACAATTAAACGAACAAACATCAAAAATTTCAAGAAGAAAGCGTAGGTGCTGAACATTAGAATCACTCTCATCTTGAGCGTCCACAGCCAACCCCACACATCTACTCTTTCTTGGCAGTCATCACCTGCTTCAGAAGGCGACCCACCAACGTCCCTGTCTCCCCAGCCACGCGCGACACCACACTGAACATTTCGGCATCGCCGTACTGATCATCCTCCGCCACCTCCGCCGCCTCTACCGCACCCGTCGATGCCTCCGCCTTCGCTTTCTTCGCTGGCCCGCCAGCACTGCCGCTCTCCGACGAAGTAGCCGTTCCTTTGCCCGCCGACGGCGCCTCTCCTTCCCGTGCGCGTTTCACAGCTTTGCTGTTGGTCTTCGCCTCAGTCGCAACAGCCGTGTTCGGTGCTTCCGCTGAGGACGTTTCTTGATCCGCTGCGCTGACGGTGGCGGCGAGTTTCTTGTTTCGCTCGAGCGTGGCCAGCTCCTGCAACTTCTTGATATACTCGGTGATGCGCTCAATCTTCAGCACGAGCTGCGTGTCCGTCGTCGTCGGGTTCAGGCTGGCGTTACTGTTGCCGTGACGCGTGCCCGCGCCGGTCAGACGAGGTGCGGCGGCGTTGCCGGAGGACGCCTGACGGTGGGTGATCTTGTCCAGCGAGTACAGGGAGAGGGCCAGCGTGAAGGCGGCGGAGAGGTAGAGACGGGCCTGCTCATCCACGGAGTAGTGCGACAGAATGGCATCCTCGTCCAGCTGCTGCAGCATCGGGAGGAGGTCGGCACGCATCGTGGCAATGCGCTTCGCCATCTCCTGCAGCGTCGGCTCCACCTCGCTATCGACGTCCATCACAATAGAGCTGCGGCTTGAAATGAGAAACAAAAAAAAAAAAAGATAACTACGTGATTAAAGCAATATGACGGGAGGAAGGAAAAAAAAAGGAAGAAGGAAGAAGCGAGGGATGTGTGTGTTTGTCCGAGATTCATTTAATTTATGTTCATACACATTTCGTACAACAACTATCGCGTGATCTGAACATCGGCTTTCCTGGTCAAATTTGTGCTGATAAACGCTCGAAAGCAACAGCATCTGGAGCGTAGCTGGGAAAGGAACAGAGGGAGCCGCTCCCACACAACCTAACAATAAACCTGACAACTACACAAAAAAAAAAAAATATGTAATTCTATTTTTTTTTTTTTTTTGCAGTTACAAATGATCTCGGTAAGCTACTGTTGCGCATAAGACCCACAACAGAGTAAAAGAGAAACGTAAAATTGCTCTGTGGCATGAAAAGAAAAAAAAAGAGAAAGCGGGTGACAAAAAAAAAGAGGCGCAAATAAAACACAAAATAAGAAAAACTCAACGCATCAAGCACGTAGCCTTTATCGGCTCGACTCTCGCGACGCTCGTCAAGCACAACGCGTTTATAAGTTGTAGCTTGACACAACAATAAAGCTATTCAAACACAACAAAACTACAGCAAAACATTTAATTCACGTTAAAACGACCACCTTAATTGAATTGCTGACACCTGGAATCACAGCACGACAACAAAAGCGCCGCTCCACGTTCAACGATTTTAAAGTGAAAACGACCAAATGATAAAAATAAGTCAACGCTTACTGCGTCTCCTACTTAAGCAGACGAAGGCGAGTTCTTGGCGAGGGGGTTGGGGCCTGTCTGCTTCTGCTGATCCTGCGCACGGTAGTACTCCCACGCGTCCGGGTGCGCCAGCGACCTCTTCTTCGCTGCCTCCTGAAATTGCCGCTGCTTTACCGTGTTGGGCGACTCCGGCGCCGTCTGATTCGACTGTCCGCGACCGAAACCGAACGCCGAGAAAAAGCCGCGCCGCGTCGACGTGCTCTTCTGCGCTCCACTCGCCGCCCCTGCTGTCGATGCCGTCTCCTGCAAGGGTGTCAGTGTCGGCTTCTTCTTTCGATCCTCCACCGAGCTCGACGCCGCTGGGGCTTCGTTGCCGGAGGCGGACACAGCATCCTTCTCCGTTTTGTCGGGCGAAGTGATCGGAGAGGAGAGCAGCTCACGATGGCGGACCTCCGGGGTGGCCGCGAGCGCCTCCGCCAGGTCGCTGTCGTGCTGCTTCGTATCGCGTGTCGGGTCCTGCGGTTGCGCCTTGTCTGCCGCAGCGGCCTTCTTCGCTGCCTCAGCGCCTGCCTTGTGCGCGTCAATGGCGCCACCAACGTCCGTCGCCGTCGACGCCACGGCAGCCGCAATTTCGCTGTTTGAGGACACGGGTGACGCCAGCCCAGTGCCCGCCGTCGCTTTGTCGGTGGATCTTTTTGTGCTGTCCGCGGACGGCTTCTGCTCCTGTTGCGGCAATGACTGCAGCTGTGGCGTTGATAGAGACGCACCGCTGCGACCGCGCTGTCCGCCCTGCGTTGGCGCCGCGCTACCGGGAGAGGCAACGGGCGACAGCACCTTCCCCTTCCCCTCCTCCTTCCTTCCTGTTGCGCCAGCAGCGGCGGTTGTGGACGGTTTGACGGCTGCGGCTTTCGCGGCTGGTGCGATGAGGTCGCGTGGGTCCATGCGCCAGTACGCAAAGGAGGAGAAGTCTGGGTCGACCGGCATCTCATCCTCCCCCTCCACGTCGTCCACAATCATGTCGGTCGCGTAGGCACCGCCAACACCACCGCTGCCACCGACACCAGAAGCGCCACTAGCATGGCCAGCAACAGCGGCAGCAGCATTTGCAGCAACGGGCACACGGGCAACACGCTGTCCATAATTGTACTTCGGTCCTGCGGCCGGTGCGGCGGTGACGGAGGCGTTGGACGAATTCGTGCTACTGTTGAGTGCCGCAGATCCCGCCTGCTGCAGTTGGGGTTGTAGACGCGCAGAGGTGTTGTCGGCTGCACCTCCAAAAGGCGTTGTGAGGTTGGCGACGCCACCACTCAAGGCCTCCGCGTTTAGGCCCGCAGCAGCAGCAACAATAGCGGAAGTGCTGGCCGGAACAGCAGCCTCAGCCGCTGCCCGCTCCTTGCTCGACAGCATGTACGGAGACGCCGGACCGGAAAAGCACGTGTACGCCGTCGAAGCGCCTTCCGTTGCCGCAGTGCGATTTTCGCTGGATGGAGACGATGTCAGGGCAACGCTGGTCTGCGAGGTTCCGAGTGGGTGTGCCGCCTGCCGAGACCGCGCAGCGTCGGCGTACGACATGGCCTGCGTGGGCTGCAGCGAAGACGCGCGCGCTGCCACTCGGCTCTCCTCCCCTGGTGCCGGCACACGAATGGAGTCGGCCAGGCTGAAGGCGACCGAGGCATGCCGCATCGGCACCTCCTCCCCTCCCGTTGCGTCGGTATTCGTGGCCGTGCCAGCAGCACCGGCGGAGGCAGCGGCAGCAGTCGTCGTAGCCGAAGTGGAATCTCCCTCACGCTTATGATGATGATGATGATGATGGTGATGATGACTGGAATGCGGCGGCCCCTGTGTCCCTGCGGCAGTGGCAGCCTCTTCCATTGACACCTCCGACGACACGCTGCCCAGCTCCAGCTGATCGGAGCTGTCTGAGCGGGCGGACAGGGACGAGGACGAGGAGGACATGCTGGAGGAGGACGCCGAGGCAGAGCGGTGCAGCAGGCCGCGCGCGTAGGCGTGTCGCTCTACACTCGTGCGAGGTGCCCCACCCGCCGCATTTACACCGGCAGCAGCACTGTTGTTGCCAAGCTGACCTCCCGTACCATCGGCCGTGTGGCGGGAGTGGTGTGGGTGCCGAGGAGCGTGCAGCACCACCGGCTTGCGCTTTAGCGGGGGAAACGTGACATCGACCAGGTGGCCCAAGTCGCGGTAGGTCTGCTTCACCAGGCACACATGTAGCACGCTTGACGGGTCGATGATGAAGATCTTGTGCGTAGGGATGCTCACGGCGTCGTAGCTGATCACGTCGTTGTAGCGATTGCCAAACCCGGCAAAGAAAGGCTTTGTGTGCGGCGGAAAGGCCGCGCGCACGCTCGTCAGGCACGCAATTTTGAAGACGTGGGACTGCTTCGATACCTCCTGCGTGAGGGCCGTGAAGAAGCGTTGCGGTGCCGTCAGCACGGGGCCCAGCGGCAGCCCCACCCCGTCCTGCTGCAGGGTGAACAGGTACGACTTGGTTTGGTTGATCTGCGAGACGCTCCGTGCGGTGAGGTACACCATGTGGTAGCCGTTGCGCTCGATCTTGGAGTAGAGGTTGCAGATCCCCGGATGCGTCCAGTCGCCGCCCTTGCCCAGCATTGCGTAGAAGTGTCCCAGCAGGTCGCTCTTTGTAATCGTGCCATCCACATCACTCACCACGAGCCGGTCCGTCCAGTTCCACAGAAAAATGTTGCACGAGATGGAGACCACTTCGCCCTTGTCTTTGCGGGCGAGATAGCGCACCTTGTTGACGCCGTCCTTCAGGTGCAGCTTCCACAGGTCCGCCTCGACGGGAATCAGCGTGCGGGTGAAGTACGGACCACCGCCAGACCCGGAAGCGCCAGCGGACAACGTCGACGGACCCGCCGTCGTCGGGTGCACGACGCGGCCCTCGGAGTCGAGCAGCTCCGCCATCTCGTCCGTCGACGCCTCCCGCTTCGCAGCAGCGGGAGATTTCTTCAGCGCACCAGCCGAAACAGCACTTGGTGCCACGGCGGCAGCAGCGTTGGGGGTGGTGTTGTGGGTTCCGGCCTTACCGACCACCGTCCCGGGTTTCAGCGGGCTGTCGTGCACCTCCACCTTTGGCAGCTTCATATCGACGGTATCCGCGCTGCCCTGCTTGGCCAGCGGAGACGGCCGCGACACGTCACTGCCCGACCCCCCGTTGCCCAGGTCGGGAATTGACACACCGCTCGTGACGCTGCTCGAGAAGGACACGTTCTTCAGCAGCTCCTCCTCGCCGTACATCGCGGCGTAGTCGTCGGCGTCGATGGCCTCGAGGAAGTAGTCGTCCGGGTCTTCGACTTTGTAGCTGTCGGTGCTGCCGGAGCGAGACCCTGCCGAGGAGGCGTCATCAATGGGTGGCGCAGGCAGACGACGATCGCTGGCTGCAGCCAGTGCAGGTGCTGCTGCGGTTTGCGCAACGGAGGGTGTCGAGGCGTCCTGCACACCGGAAGGGAAACTCTGCGATGGGTGCTGTCCAGCTGCAGCCTCCGCGCTGGCCGTGGCTGCTGGTGGATCGAGAGACGTGGTCGGTACAGCGGCCTCGCCATCCAACTCGATCGGTTGCCCGGCAAGTGTCTCCGTTGACGTCGATGCGGCCGTGGTAGATGTCGCAGGTGGCTGCGCCTCGACCTCCTCTCCATCCGCTGCAGCTGCTGCGGCGGCGGGGGATGTGGTGACATCGGCTTTACCTTCCGCTTTTTCTGCCGCCTTGCGCAGCGTCTCCGTATCCCACGCCGGTGTCATTTTATCCGCACCTCCCGCCTCTCCGTTTTCAGCATCCGCACGTGCCTGCGCCTCCCCGTTCGGAGGAGGAGAGGTTACCTCCGCTGCTGTCTCCGTGGCGTGCCCACCTTCCTGTTCGTCGTCGTCCCCGAGCTGGCCCTCCGCCTCGGCCGACTGCAGAAAGAAGGCGTCTTCCTTCAGCAGCAGCTTGGACAGCCGTCGACGCGACTTCTCGGCAGCCGCCATCGCCTGCAGCGCCAGCCGCGCCTCCTGCACGTCCTCCGCGGAGTGTATGGCGCGCGTCTCCACCATCAGGTGCCCGTCATCGCCGCGGTGCAGCAACGGCAGACTCGAGGTCGAGTCCGGTGACCCGGGCGGCAGCGGCGACGCCGCGTCGAGGGCGGCAGCAGCAGCAGCATCGACGCCGGCTCCGAGGTTGGTGAGGGTCTCCGCCGTGGTGGCGGCCGCAGAAGGCGCGTCGGACGAACGCGGCGCGGGTGTGACGGGTGATGCCGTCGTCGACTCTTCCCGATGTTGCCGCTGGTGTTCATTGCTGGTGGTGTGTTCTGGTCGAGTAGAATTCATTGCAGCAGGTGCGGCTGTGTTAGTCGACCCTTCCTCTCGTGGTGGCGTCTTTGCGGCGGGCAGCTCTGGCGGTGACTCGGGGTGAATTGAGAACTGCGCCAAGTCGGCGGCGTTCACTGACAGAGATGGGTTCTCCTCATTGCCTTTCAGTCCACTCTGCGCCGTGCTGCCTTGTCGCGTCGCCGTCCCTGCCGCACCGCTGGCAGTGGAACTGCTGTTGTTGTTGTTGTTGTTGTTGTTGTTGTTTTGTGTGCCGGCAGCGGTAGCCTCGTTGGCTGCTGCAGGGGTGGCGGAAACGTCCTTGCCCGTGTTGGTGGTCGACGATTTGTCCGCGCCACCGAAGGCGCCGTAGGTGGGCTGCAGCCAGTACGTCTCGCCACCCTTCCCGATCTTCATGACGGCGGAGGTCAGCTCACCGTTCACCTCCACCTGCACCACGCGGCCGGCGTAGTTCCACATTTGTGCGCGGCCGAAGCGCACGTTGAAAGGGGTGCTGTGCAGCGAGCCATCTTTGTGGCGGATCACAATGACATCGTTAGCTCGGCTGGATTGGTCGAAGTGGTTCAAATTAAAGAGACCGCCGAGAGTGGAGATCATGGTCGCAGAAACGGAGTTGAAATCAAATAAAAACAAACAAGTAAGAATAGAGTTACGAAAACGTCGCCTTGACAATTGTTGGTAATGTCAATTTTTTTTCTCTGTATAATCGCAAGTGCGCGAAGACAAGCAAATTAACCTAGTAGAGTGAAGAAAAAATCAAAACGCAACACCTTGTATTCGTTTTGATCGTGACAGCTGCTCGCAAAATAAAAAAGAAAAATTTTACTATTTCGTGTTCTTGCAAAGGTTTTTTTTCTTTGGGTTGGCAAAAGGCAGAAAAAAAATAAAGAAAGCAGAGGAGTTATGCGTTTACGTGAAACTAACTTACCAGCAGCGTCGTGTGATTGTGTGTGCTGTCAACGTGGAAGCACTCCTGACGACTTAAAACAAATGAAAATCAGAAAGTCTTTGTTTAGTGTGGCAGTTTCAGAAACGCAATACGCTACTAGAAACCACAGCACAGCTCTCTTAAGCTATTAGAAAGGGTTTTATAAAATGTTCAAAAGGGAGAGAGCGTTTGTGTATGCACACGTTTCTCGAAAGCGTATAAATAGATTGTATAATGGAAAACGATACGGGAGGAGTCGTTTGTGTGCGGCAAATGTCGAAACAAAAACACAAGCCAAAAACAAACACGACGATAGATGTTGTGTGCAACACTCGCTATCACGTCCTGTCACTCTTCGCTGACACTGCCTAACCAAACAAAAAAAAAATGCAGAATGCAACTAAAAAAGACAAAGGTAAAATGAATGGAATATATATGTGTGTGTGTTCTTTTTGCAATGCAGATGCTTTAAATCGGCTGCTGCGACAACCTTGAATACTGTAAAAAAAAAAAATGCTCCGAAAAACAAAGAGAACGGGAAGAGAAGGAAAACATCTAAAATCTAGTTCACTTGTCAATAACAATAAAAAGAAGTGGTTCCATCCATGTAGGAAAATTAATGCGAACTGCATGTGCCCTGTTGTTCGCTCATTTCGCTTCAAGACACATTTGCTTTTTATCATTGTAGCCATGTGAAGTCAATACTGGTTTTTTCCTCTTTTTACCGCGCGTGGGTTCTCAAGCACCTTTCAAAAAGTTTTTCAAGGCATTGAATGGCATGTTTCGTTCCCTCTTCTTATCACAGAAATTTTAGCTTTCTTTGAATTAAGCTGAAAAAAGCAACGAGAGTAAAGTAGCGTATAGAAGAAGTAGATCCGTCACGAGCACAAAAATGGTATAAAACAAATTCGATGCAAAAAAAAAAAGTTAGAATAAGCAGTATCAACTAACGAATAATGCGCAGAAGCACACCCAGCAGCAGCAGCAACACGATGAGGCACACAACATACATGCAAATCGACGAGTCGTTCATGTCCCGGATGGCCCTCCGCAGCCGTCGATTCATGTGCTGAATCTGCGCTTCATTCTCATCGATTCGGGTCTCCGTCACACGCAGGAGTTCCTCCTGAACCGCCAACTCGTCCTGCATGCCCCGCGCGTTGTCCAGCAGACGCGCCAGCCCCTCACTGAGGCGGTCCAGCGCCGCATCCATCAGGTCGTCGTTGGCTTGGACAGATGCGAAAAACTCCTGAAACTCCGCATCCTCGCGCGCGCTGCGCAGCATTAACTCCGGCGACGGCGACGCAGCTGCGGAGGTCGACCACGCTGTCGATTCCCCTTCGCCTCCTCCGAGCGCAGACGGCGCGCTGCTGTTCGTCCAACCAACGCTATCGCTACCACCATCCGCACCTCCCCCTCCACCGCGGCCCATCGCAAGTGTGCGTGTCTTTCCCTCCCCGGCAGCGTTGTACTGCTCGTGTGTGCCATGCGTATGAGGAACATCTTCGTGTGCTGGGGCAACGCCGGGCGGGAGTGGATTTGCGCCGGAGCCAAAATGCGACATGCTCCCCGGTGATTGCAGGAGCTGCGCGGGTCGATTCAGTTGCAGTGCCGATGACGACGACGATGTGGGGTCTATAAGGGAAGATGAAACCACGTGGATGCCGAACAGCTCGCGATACCACCGCCGAGCCTGCTCCACGTGCTTCTCCGCTCTCTGCCACTCCATCGCCTCCAGCACTGCCGACGAGGTCACAGCGGACGGCGCACCCGCCGCCGCATCCGCTGCCGTGGCTGACGTGTCGGGAGGAGCCGCCGTGATGAGTCGAGCAGCGTCGCGTTGCAGCTGCTGCAGTCGCTGATGTGCACGCCGCGCTCGCTGCTTTGCCCGCACCAACTCCTGCTCCAGCAACGCGGCTTCCCCAGTGCGACGGCGTGCCGGTGTCAGCGCAAAACGGCCGGCTGCGGCGTCCGCGGCGTCCTGCTGTCGTCCTCGGCTGCCCAGCAGCTGCGTTCGTTCATCATCCTCGCCGTTGCCGTCATCCCCTGCTCCGTCATTTTCCTCCTCGCGGGACAACCGGGGGACAAAACGGCGGGTGCTGGTGGAGCTGCCGCCGTGCAGGGTGTACTGCAGCTCCTCCACATCGCGTAGGGCATCACGCAGCTCTGCCACGCACTCCAGGCACGCGTACTCAGCACGCTTGTAAGGCGAGAGTTTAGCGAGTTGTTGCTGCTTGGCGGCTTCTTTGATGCGGCGTTCTTCGAGGAGGTGGTGGCGGTTGCCGTCGGCCTCGTTGCTGGTGCTGAGGGTCGACTGCAGCTGCTCCAACGCCCGCAGGGACCGCTTCATTTCCTGGCTATTTATTTACTTTCTCAGGGAGCTGTCAATGCTCTCTTTCCGTCTGCCTCTCCGTGTTAATCACAAAAAACGATTTTATGGTGAAGTAGATTGAGTTTCGATTGTTGCACTGTTTTTTTTTTTTTTTTTGGTAGCTGCTCCGTTTAGCAGAACATGATGTTTGACGCGAAGTGAGAGCATGGGGAAAGACGACAAATGCAGAGAAGCAGAAAGCAAGCAGAAAGATAGTAGCGAGTCATTATTACAAACCAGAGAGCGTTTGTTAGGAAAACAAAAAACAAACTAAAACATTTGTGTAAAGCGTTTTTCCCTATTTCTTTGCGCAATATGTGCAATTAAAACTTGAAAAGCTCGAGGGCAGCCTGATGGAAACGCATCCGTAGATATTTTTTAAAAGATCTGTTGTCGGTTATTTTACAACTGAGCCTGGCAAATAAAAAGTCTATTTTACCTTTGCTCTACTTTTCCTTCTTTTTTTTTTTTCAATGTATGTGAGGATGTGATTGAACGGAAACAAAATTCTCGCAGCATCGACAAGAGAAAAAAAAAACAGAATTCAAAGCTGCCGATTCTTTTTTATTTGCTTACCTGTGATACCTTTCGGATGATGACACAGGCACCTACGCACGATGCTGACCAAATGCCACACAACAGCTGCACACACTACCATTTACAGAGCTGTGGCCTCAATCAACGACAGCACCGCCAGCAACTCCGCATCATGCGCATACCGCTCCGCCACCGCCACTGCCGTCAACCACCGTCCCACCGTCACCCGGCTAGCGCCTGTCCTCCCTGCTGTTGTGGCTGCCGCCTCTCCAACCTCCATCGACAGCCCTTCCGCGCTGTACAAGGCCGGCGCTGAATCTTCCTCTTGCACGGACGCGTTCAGCGCCGCACTGATTGATCGCGCCACTGCGGCAGAGAGAAACGACTCTGAGACGTCCAGCGTCATGTCCGTTGTCAACGCGTTATCTGACGCTCCGTCGCCGGGCAGACCGCGCAGCTGCGGCGTGTGTAAGCGACTCAGCAGCCACACGAGTTGCAAGCGCGTGAATCGCTCCGTGTCGTTCGCCACCAACACGCCTATGCTGGAGAGCAGTCGCCGAATCTCAAACGCAGCCAGCCGCAGCGCCGTGGCAGTAGTGGCGTGTTCGTCGCTGGGGCAGGGAAGTGCGTGGACGTAGAGCTGCAACAACGCGTGGGTCACACGCATGACCTCCAATTGCGAGGCGGTGGGCAGCAACTCCGACAAGGCCTCTATCAGCACGCGCATCTGTGCCAGCTCCACGTTACCCGGCGAGGCATCTTCTCCGTTTCGTTCTTTGTCCTTTCCTTGCAAAGCACCAGGAAATTGTGTGAGGAGGAGGCCCAGCAGCTGCGCCACGTCCACGCAGCGCATTAGCTCAAGCCGCCCCCGCGCCTGACGCTGCAGCTCCGACTCAGACGTGGAGAGCTGTGTGAATGCAGCGGTAGCCGCGGCATCGTGCGCGCTATCCCGCACACCACGCGGTGCGCCTGTGTCCGACGAAGACGCCTCGTGCACGCTTCGAGGCATCGTCGGTTTGCGCTCGCTGAACACGCTGTCCAGCAAGCACTGTCGGAGGCAACTTTGCTTCGTAGTCCAGAACGCATTCATCCTGCCGTCGCTCCATGGGTCTGCCGAGTACGCCACACCTCCCTGTTCTTCACAGCCGCCGTCTCGCTCTGACGTACTCGCACCGTCACGGTGGTGGCGGTTTGCCCCTGCAAAATCTCTGTTACACACTCCATCACACCGCACCGCTGCGTCCTGCGCGGACATGACAACTCCCGCCTGCTGGAACAGCCGCATGCGGCGCAGCTGGCAGGACCTCGATACAGACCAGGTGTTTCGAGCGCGCCTGACGCGCGGTCGCCGGTCTCGAGAGCTGCGCAGCGTCCACGCAAAAGGAAGCAGCTGCGACTCTAGATAGGCCTCGCCATCCGCCGCCGAGCCACTGGTCTCGTTGACGCTCATGAAGCCGCTTGTGTTGAGCCAGTTGCTCGCCGCGTCGTTGTGCAGCACTACAGCTGCTGCTGCTGCTGCTGGCACAGGAGACGCGCTGCGATCTCCGTCCTGCATTGAAATCGAAGCATCAACCACAACTTCCGCCTCTGTGTCTCTCTTGTTTTGGCGCTGACTGTCGATGTGAGTTCTCTGTCTGTTACCACTGCCTCCATGCAACTCCGCCGTTGTGTGGTGTCTCTCCGTCGTATTCTCGTCATCCCTTTCCTCGGTCAACATGAACGGAGAGTACAGGTCCAGCACCATGTGCACATTCATCACCAACAAGCGCGGAGGCGTCGACGAAGACGTGGTTACAACAGCGTCAGCTTCCCTTCCATCGTTGATCTGCTGCGCAACAGAAGATGTTGTCGCTTCGGCAGCGGTGGCGGACTGCCACACAACACACACCCGCCGCACCATGGCCTCCACGCCACCGTGAAACACATCTCGGCGATCATCACGTCGTGCCAGGCCGTCTGAACACGATTTCGCACAATGGGAAAACTCAGGAGAGGCCGAGCTGCCATCGGTTTCCCACGTGTTTCGTCTGAGACTCCGGGTCTGCGGCCACCACGCCTCTCTCACCAGCACCTCTGCCACTCGCTGATCGGCGCGGTACAGCATCTGGAGAAACCGCACAATCGGCTGCCAGTCCAACAACAAAACCGGTTCGTGCGGTGTCGGTGCTGACGGCGAGATCTCCGTCGCCTGCGCTGCTGCTGCTGTTGATGTGTTTGTTGTCTCACGAAGTTGCATTGACGGGTCCTTCTGCGCCGCAGGGTGGTCCCGCTGCTCCTGCTCGCTGCGTCCCAAGTCGCGCGAGGCTGGCAGCGTCGCAGTCGATCTTGCTTCACGATCCCGAAATGTAAAGTTCGAAACTGATGTGTTTTCTCTCTTCTCAGCGTCCACCCCCTTTTGCGGTTGTGCCGGTGCATTTGTAGCAGCAGACGCACGAACACTCTCCAAGCCAGAGCGACCATCGTTTGCCACCTGTGCTCCCGTTCCCCGCTGCAGCTCCAGCGTGGATGCGTTTGTGTGCGTGTGCTCCTGCGTTGCGGTCACCTCTCTCTGTAACGGTGTCTCGTGCGTCCGCATCTCTCGCCGCCACCGCGCGTCCTGTGTCAGTACACCGATAAAGTCCGCTGGATCCTCGCTGGCCATCTTGTCCAGCAGCTCCAACGACGCCTTCAAGAAAGGCTGAAGCGTGGGCAGGCGCAGCACCGAGTTGGCAGCGGCGTAGTGCATCAACAGCTCGTAGGACGACAAAGAAGTAACTGCGGGGGGCAGGTCAGCGGAAACACGTACGTCCACCTTTTTCTCCGCGAGCACACCTTCCCGTGCATCGTCGCCGTTTCTGCGCAGGTGCAACGTGTCGTTTTCGTTTTCCTCGTCCCATGAGCTCCACCAGTGTTGCCAGATAAGGTCTGCCGTCACCGTCCACAGCACCGTTGGCGACATCACGTCCCGCACGAGAAGGTCCACCGAGCTTGCCTGCAGCGCGGAGAGAAGGAAGAACAACGAGGTGGCCGTGTGCACGTTGCGTCCACTGGCCGTGGACACGACAAATCCGCCGTTCTCGATCACCTCTCCCCACGCATCCTTCATCACCCCCAACGGCGCCACGTCGGTGGGTGCGGCATCGCTGCTTCCCCATCTGCCAGCCTGCGCGGCGCCAAGTCCGAAACTGTACTTCAGCCGCGATTCGCTGGCCTGCTGCCGCACGTAAAAGAGTTCCCGCATAAAAGGGCTGTATTCGCGGTAGGCGAGGTGACGATAGAACAGCTCACGCCACTGGGGCAGCGGCATCCACCGCAACAGCTTTTGCCCAACACGCGTGAGGGCCCACGTCCGCGCCAGCTCGTTGGACGCTGGCGCCACCGCTGCGTCTGCGTCTGCACCTGCGTCACGTGGAAACACTCGTTGGCGCTTGGGGAACATGAGCGTGTTAACGCCCCTTGTCCTCTCCGCGACCATTGTTTTGAGCATGTGGAACGTGAGTTTCCGCACCAGCATCGTATATCCGCTAGAGCGTGCCAACTCCAACACTTGCAACAGGACAGCGGGGTCCGTTTTGCTCAGCAAATCCAAGTTTCGCGGCGCCTTCAAGTAACTCACAATCTCTCGGATGAGAAACCCGACGGCCCGCCCGTGCGCCTTGGTGAGGCGGAGCGGCGCTGCTGGCGTGACGGCCGTGTGCTGCGATGGCCGACCAGGCCGGCCACGTCGTCCATACCCTCCTCCTGCTGCCGCTGCTGCAACGACACTCTTGTCCACGCCGACCTCCTCCAGCATCATCTCCCCTGTCATCCTTGTCGCCGCATCCTCATCCTCCGCCACCACCGCTTCCTCGTTCTCCTCCTCCTCCTCTTCTGCCTCTCGCTCCGGCGAAACCACATGGTCAACCGACACACCGTTTGAGTCCCACGCTGCCGCGTTGCCGGCGGGCGATGCGCGCAACAGATGTGAGGCGGCCTCCCGGTCACTGTTCCACGCGGCGGACTTGGCCTGCGACTGATTGGCAATCACCGTCACCGCCGTCATGAGCGCCGCCAGCGTCTCCACATGCGCGTCCCACCTGGCCCGACTCGAAAGGTTCTTTTGCTTCTTAATGCGTTTCCCATCCAGCGAACGTGGTGGTGGTGAGCCGCGACGACTCTGCGACGACCCCGTACTGTTGTTCTGTCGGCGCGTAAAAGCTGACTGAATGACAGTGATGATGAGGGCAGGGTCCACCTCACTCAGCATGTCGACCAGCGCCACCACCAGCGTCGCCTTGTCCGCGTCCACGACAACCTCCACCACCTCCACCAGACACAGCACAAAAGGCGTTAGCAGGTCCATCAGCGCCTGCTGGGCCGCCGACAACGTGCCGGCCTCCGGCCCGTCAATGCCGTTCAACGCCCGCTCCGCGCGCACCTGCTCGATCAGCGACTGGAGAAAACGCAGCACTGTAGCAGGCCTTAACGCAAGCGACGCACTGTTGTACCGCGCGCTGTCCATGGTACAAAGATACAGTGTCTGAAGCACGCCGTCCGTCAGAACACTGCGCAGGCAGCAGATCACCGGAGGCACCACCACCGCAGCAGCCGCAGCAGAGCCGCCTCTGCTGGGTTCGTCGGGCGACGTCGCATTCTCCCACGGTGCGGAGGAATCCCGTTGCTCCGCCAATGGAACCTCGCTTGAATCCTCGGCTTGGAGTGCTTCCACGATGCAATCGGCGCACAGCACAAAGAGGCTTGGCCACGCCTCAGCGGACGCCACCGCAGCAGAGGACGTCCCACTTCGCGGATGCAGCCGAGGCGCTGCCGCCGGCTGCCCGACAGCGTTGTTGTTGCTGACTCGCCGCTCCGGCGCATCAGCGGGGGTGAGGTTCGGCCGCGACAGCTGTGCGTCGGCGAGCCACAGCACGTGCAGCACCTCCACCACGTCCTCCAAGCCTGTGCTGTGGAGGTGCAGGAGCCGCTGGAAGAGCCGAAAGAGCGTCTCGACGTAGCGGGTCCGCAGCCCCTGCGGAAGGTCACCCCACTGCACGGGCAACGAGCCAGCGTAGCGCAGGGTGAGCTGATCCGCCAGCTGCGCGTGGGGGCTGGACGGCGTGCGGTTGTGCGGCGCGGTGGCGTGCAGGCGGCCCACTAACGCCGCGCCGCTCGCGTTGAGCTGCGCGGCCGTGTCGGGTGAGGTGGACAACAGGACCGGATGGGTGAGGAAGAGGTGACGAATCACGTGCAGAAACGCGCTCATCGATGTGCAGTGCGTGACGAGGTTGCTCAACGCGCTTTCCAGCAGAGCCACGCTGTGCACCGTGATGGCGCTGGAGAGAGGTGCGGAAAGCATCAGGGAGCTTGTCAACGGTGTGGTTGCGGAACCAGACGCTGCGGTAGACGCATGCAGCGATGCGACGGCGGTGTTGTCCATGAACGTGTCCTCGAGAGACGTGAAGTCGTCAAACAGAGGTGACAATTGTGTGGGGGTGGCGTCTGCGGTGCTACTCTTCTGCTGCGCATCTCGTGCTGCCGCTGCTGTTTCCCGAGCACGCTGTCGTTGTTCCAGCTTGGCATACAACGGCATCAGCGCCCACTCATACGACTCGAAGGCGACCGAAGTGTAAACTCCGCGCTGCGGTGGTGTTTTCGTCGGCCCCTCACTCACCTCCCTAGCAGCCGCGGCGGCGGCGGCAGCGCGTTCAGATAATTTGTCCTCCACAGCGTCGAGCAGCGCATTCTCCACCCACGATGGATTGTCATCCGCGGCAACGTTCGCTGCAGCGGCCGCGGCCTGGCGCTGCGTCGTCCACCACAGTTCGTTGGACAGCAGCGCTGCGATGTCGCGCAGCGACCACTCCTGCAGCTGGGCTCGCAGCGCACCCTCGTAGACGCATCGGAGCTGCCGTGGCAGATCGTTTCGGTGATGTGCTGCGCTCGTCGACTTGCTCGTGACATTTTCGTGCGCGTCTACATTAGGAAATGCCTGCTCAATTAGAATCGATAGCTGAAGCAGCGCCTCCGCGCAGGAAGCCAAGCCAGCCACCTTTTCGGCTGTCTCTTCCCTCCCCTTAACAGCTGGTCCTCCCGTGGCGATACCTGTCTCAACGTTGCGTAAGATACTGTCAAGGCGCTCGTGCAAGACTCTCTCGCAGTGCAGCATAGTGCACCTCAGCGCCAGGGGACAGTTCTGGTAGTTGTGCAGGCCATCGGATGGTGGCGCCGCCGCCTCCTGCGCTTCGGTCACGACAAGCCGATCCCCCACCTGTGCCAACGAAAGTGCGTTGTCCCGAAAATTCACATCAAAGAGAAATGTCAGAGTGTCCTGATGTCGCGCGGCGCTGGTGGTGAGGAAGAGAACAACAAGCAACTCGGTCGGAACGCTGGCATCACTGTTGAAGAGAACCTCCGCGGATAACGAACGCGGATCGCAGATCTTCAGCGGCGACGCCTTCGCTGCATCCCTCGCCGATGAAGATGCTGCTTGGAAGGACGCTCTGTCATCACGTGGCTCTGTTGACGTAGGAGTGTTCACTACGCGTTGGTCAACGCAACGGCTGGGGTCCTCCACCTCCAACGGGTAAAACAAAAATCGCTGCGCCACGCGCATCAGCAGTACGCGCTGCTGCAGGTCGGAAAACTGCGGGAGCCACAGCTGGAACCCGTGCAGGGTGCCGTCCGGATTCCGCCGCACGCCATTCGCATCCACGTCGTACCCCTCGCCTCCCCTGGCGCTGCTGCTGTGCTGCTCCACTGCGTCCTTCTTTGCTTGCCTCCCCACTTCTGTGTTCAGAGAGGGAGGAGAACGCACCGCTGCCGACGCCACCCTGGCGCTGTTGCGCTCCACCAGCCACTCCCAACACCAGCCTCGCAGCAGCTCCGTCACTTCCACCGTGGAGAACAAGTGGCTCTGCCACGTCGGGGACCACACGTGTTGAGGGTACAACGCTTTCGCCACGTACCACGATGTGCGGCGCTCGTCGCTGCTCAACGCCGCGTCGGACGAGTCACGCGCATTGCTGCACACCGCTGCCGGGGCAGAGTTTGCGGATAACAGACTGGGAGCGCCTTCTATTCGTGCCTGCGGCAGACCAGCCCTCGTCGAGTGGCGCACCGACGGCCCCACCGCAGCCGCTCGCAAAAAACCATCGGAGCACAAGCGTAAAGACAGCGGATTCACGCGATACATCCAGTGGACTGTCTGATAGCGTGGTGGCTGTCGCACCACGAGGTGCTGCAGCGACGGCGTGCACGCAAAAATGCCATCCGCNTGTCGGTGCACTCCCTGCAGCGCCTCCTTCTGCCCACGCACGCTGCACGCCATCGCGCATGAGCAAGGCTGGTAGACGCTGAGATGCTGTAGACAGCCGTAACAGCCTGCTGACTATGCCAGCGCTCTCGCTGCCGCTCAGCGCGTTGTCCGCCTTCAGTCCTTCATACCACTCGCGCAGCATCGCCACAACGGCGGTGCCGCGTGCGCCACTGTTGGGCATCGCCAAAAAGGCAGCCGCCGCGTCGGTGGCCCGCAGCAGGGATAGCATCGAGGCAGGGTCAATGCATGCACTGTCGTGTCGCACACCGGACATCCACGTGAGGGCAAACGGAGGGGCCGAGAGATGTAACGCGATCGACGACGCTGCGTTGCTACCTGTAGCAGCGTCATGGCCGTTTTCGGCGACAGGGAAAGCCGACGGAGAAGAAATGGACTCCTCCGCGGCCGCCGCATCCCTTTCCGCAGAACCCGCGATACGCTGTCGCTGGACAGAAGGGATGTCGTCAGCGTCTGCTTTCTCCGCGTCCAGCGAAACGACAATCGTTGCTCGAGTTCTCGCGTGCAGCAACGCCTGCACGCCGACGGAGGAGTTGTGTAGTGGCCGGTTGTGTAAATTGCTGTAGTGCACGCCGCGCTGGAGCAGCTGTGTTATGCAGCGCAGCCACTGGCTCTCCAGAAAATCTGAAAACATAAGCACCTCGGTGGCAGCTGCCGGCGGTAGGGGAAAGCACAGCAAGCGGCCATCTGCAACGCGGGCTGGGCCGCCAGACAGGATTCGGCTCTCCGGTGCATTGCATTCCCCGCTGCTCCGTGAAGTGTATGTGAGGGGCGGGCAGTACTCCTGCGGGGACTGCGCGAAGAGTCGCGCGAGGGCGGTGGCGGTGCTGGTGAAGGAGCTGCCAGTGTACTTCCCAACGTAGCGCGTCGTGGCTTGCAGCAACCGGCGAGGCACCTTCAGGAACGCCGATCCGGTCGGGTAGGCGTGTAACAACTGCGTCCGCAGCTGCCGCTGGACGGCGACGCTCAGCGGCGGGTACACCGACGCTGCTTCGCTCTTTTTCTCCTCAGCCGCTGCGCGTGCACCGGTGAAGGGTGCTTCCACAGCATTTCGCTCAGCCGCTAGCCCCTCCCTGTCATTCCCCGGCGTGCTCGTCCCTGTACCGCGGATCTCTGCTGTCATGAGGTTGGCAGTGGATGTACTTCCTACGGTCACGGACGCGTCACTTCCCACTACGCTCGTCACGCGGCTTGACGGCGCTGACGACGCAGTGGCGGCGGAGACGGCTCGCACGACGGAGGAGAGCTGCGAGGTGCGGAACAGCGGTGCCCAGTGGATGCCGAGGCGCAGCAGCACGAAATGAGCAGCAGCGATTTCTTGCACATATCCACCAGCCGTCGTCGCCTTCGCCGCCGTCGTCATCGTCGTCATGCGCTCTGCGTCAGTAGCTGCCGCAGCGATTGTACCACGGCGCTGGCTGTCATCGTTGCGAACGAACAAGGTCATCGTATGGCTGTGAAAGCAAAACCGTAAAAGCGCATCCAACGGTTGCAAGTTGAAGCTTGCAGCGGAGGCCGAGCTGCGAGCGCGCTGCGTTCCTTTCTGCGCCAGCGTCAAGTTCCTTTCGTGACCTTGCGACGTCGACACAGTAGAAGCACTCTTACCGCGGCCGTCACGTGCACTGGTGGTCTGCGTCGCGCGCTGTTGAAAGCGTGTCGACTTCGTTGATGTCCGTGACCTCGCGCTATCCAGTGGCGGCGACGACACCGCCTTTGTATCGTCACTCGTTGCCTCCGCCGCCACTCCGTCGTCCGCGGGCGCACCGTCATCGAACACGGCGACATCTCTGTTGCGTGTGTTCCTCGAGTGCAGCTCCAAAATCGCCTCCAGCCTACCGGTATGCGCGCCAACACTGCGGTGGAGGGTATTTGCTACGGCCGCGACGGCAATGGTATAGGCGCGCAAGGAAAGCTGCGTCTGTCTTTTCTGGTACAGCTGCGCCGCCGCCTGCGGATCGTCCCCGTACAGCTCGTGCGGCTGAAACAGAAAACTCCCTCGATCTGAAGCACTGTTCTCGCGACTGCGATTCGATGTCGTGCCCGCGTCGCCGTTCTCATCTCCGGACACCACCACCACGCCGTGCAGCCCAACAACGCGGTACAAGACGGAGAGCAGCGCAGCGAACGCGTCGATTTCCGCGTGCGACACGCTCGGCAACAATCGATGCTGTAATGGAGAGGAGGCCAAGTTTTCCTCTGCACTTGGACTGGGAGAAGGTTTCACTGATTGCTTGGCAGCTTCCGCCTCCACCGCGGCGTCGTAGCGCGCCTCCAGCATTCCGCAAAAGGCATGCAATTGCGCCATTAGCGCGGGTATGAGATGAGCGTACAGGTAGCGATCCACTGTGGCAATGGAAAGCGTCGTGGACACCTTGCGCCGTTGCAGCAGCAGCATCGCCGTCATCGCGTCGCCAACGCTCGCCTTTGGTGATGCCGTGACAGAGCTGTGCGACGTCGCGCTCTCCGTCCCCTCTTCCTCTTCCTCAGCGTGTGAAGTTGCTGCGTCTGCGTGTGGCATGCGCGCGGCAGCACTACCAATAGCTTCCTCACCATCATCATCATCATCATCATCTATGGCGCTGCGCCGTCTGTGGAACAGCTTCTTGGCCCGGCGAGCCGCCAAGGGGCGCAACGTCTCGCACAGGAGCGCCTCCGCGCGCTTCACTTCATACTGCATCTGCAACATCCCAATCGCCAAGCGCGCCTTCGAACACGCCTGCTGCAGCGCCGTGTCCGAGAGCAAAGGAGGTACAGGTGGAACCGCGCACGCACGATCGTCGCAGACACTCACGCGGCCACCGTTGTCGTCGCCTTTCGTTGTGTTTCGCGTCTGCCCAGGTATGATGGGCGACTGCGCGGCGTCGTGAAGGAGCACCTGCAGCGCGGCTAGCTGCACCCACCGCAGCTTCGGCCGGCCGTGCAGGGCCGTCACCGTCAGCAGCACCGACTCCGCCAGCGCCGGCGTCCACGGAATGCGGCCCTCTGCTTTTCCTCCTTCTGTTGAGTCCTGTCGAAGATTTGTTGATTTATCTTCAGCGTCGCTGTCGCGCAGATGCTGCCTCGGTGACGGAGCGTCGCTGTTGCGCTTCAACTCGTCCCTCCCTGCCGCTGTCGGCGTCCGCGGAACCGCGGGGGATGTCCCACCCGGCGGATCCATCATCGCGAGCGGCATCGTCACCTCTAGCATGTACAACGCAGCCCGTCGCGCACGGCTGTGCAAGGGTTTTTCCTTTCCAAAACTTCCGGCGAGGAGACGCCGCATCGTCTGCAGATAGCTGTCCAGCATTTCTGGAGTTGCCGTGGCCACATCTGGTGGAGCCGCCACGCGTGCGTCGTAGAAATACTTCCTCGATGTGGGAAGTTCCATCCGCTGTTGCGAGGCCGACCCAGGGGACACGGAGGAGGAGGGAAGGCTGGAGGAGGTGGGCGACGCCGCAGTGTGCGTGTACGGCTTCCACTTTGAAACTGTGGGGTTCTTGTGTGAAGTCGTGGTGCTTGTAGCTTCGTGTGAGCCGTGCATCGTCGCATCTTGCTTCCCCGTAGCTGTTGCGCCTTGTAAAGCAGCAGCAGCAGCCGTCTGTCTTACATTGCCTACATGTTGAGAGTTGTCGTCAACGTGATGTGCTGTGGAGTCTTGCGTTGTTGTCGATTCGCCAATACCAGAGTCCGCGGCGGTAGAAAGGATGACACGTTTTGCAGGCTTGCGTGAATGTGCAAAACGCCGAGGTGACACTGGCGTTGTCGAAGGCGCCGTTGCCGCTGAGGAGTTTGCGTCGTCCGGAAGAAGCAAACTGTCTGCACTTTCTAATGGGTTGACGTTGTCCCCTGCTGTTTGTCCGCTCCTGTCAGATATGCAACGCCGTTGAATAAGGTGAGCCGTACACACATCGTGGGAGAAAGCTACGGTCATTGTGCGGCCCAGCAGTCCTGCAGTGCGCAAAGTAATGCTGCTGCGGTGCTGCATCAACGCGTTTTCTTGTCTAAAGTGCTTTCTCAGTTCAACCTGTTGATCAGAAGTGGAATTGTTCCTGTGATGGCTGCCGCTGCTGGGCAAATTGAGATCAGCTACCTCCCAGTGAGACTTACTCGCAGAGACGCTTTCGTTTTGCAGAAACGCCTGCGAAGTGCATGTGTGAGAGTATGATGGCTGACGCAACTGCGCCGCAGCAGCTGGGCATCGCAGAAATCCACGAGGCATTGCTTTTAGTAGTGCGCGTGTGATTTTAGGGGTTTAAAAGTACGTCAATTATTTTTAAAAAACAAAACCTAAATTAATCGGTATTAGCTCGTCTGAAAATAGAATTCTGTGAAAAGTTTTTTAAAAAAGCAACTTTTGTGTTATAACATACAAGCAATACTCAGCAACCAATCAAAAAAAGCTTCAATTTTTATCTCATGTAATCTATCAAGAAATAGCTCTTGTGTGAACTTTTCTTCACAACAGCAACACCAATTGAGCCAAAAAAAAAAAAACTACTCGCCAACAAAACAAACAACAAAAGGGAGGCAAAGAAAAATAAAAGAGAAAGTGATTAGTTTTTGTGTGTCATCATAAGCGAAGAGGAAGAGGCAAATGAAAGCAATCACAAAAAAAGCAAAGGTTCAGTTTCCCGGAGCAATTTTTTTTATGGATATCAAGTTCTGCTAGCGAACTTCTAAGGAAAAACGATTATGTTCTTATCTTTTACAAGACTGCTCATTTTTTTTTTCAGAATCGTAAAGTAAAGTACATCATCAAAGAGCACAAAAAGAATAGAAAAACGAACACTGAAAGCCAATCGAGGCAAATTAGAAAAAAAAAAGGAGAAGCTACTTGCGTAACGAATTAAAAAAAAAGAATTTTTATCCACTTGTAAATGTTCAGAGAGAAAATAATGTTACATATATCGTTGTCAGGTATAATTGCTAAGAAAAAGTTATATCTCATCGTGAAGGAAAAAGAAAAACCGAGCTGCATAACAGCAAAAGAACTATTGTTTACATTGTTTTCTCACCTACGAAGTGATCTCAAGCGTGGCCTTCAACTCCGCGGTGCGGTAGCCTTTGCGCTTCAGCGGGATCTGCACGTTCTGTGCAGGAACGCGGTTGCTGCCTCCATAGGTGTTGAGCCCGAGTGTCGCCAAATTCACCTCTCCGCGCGCAAGTGGCGTGTCGTGCCCCGACTGCATCAACTCCACCGTCAGCACACAGCCCTCATCACCGTCGTCGATGCCAGCCAAGCCGTCACCACCCGCGCCACCGTTGTTCTGCTTGGACCCGTACCGATAGCCCCGCCCCACCACCCTGCTATCACTGCGCTTCTTGCGGCTCGCGATGTCTGCGGGGGTGAGGTACACGGTGAGCGTCTGACTAAGAAAGCTCAGCACCTTCGCCGCGGACGCCGACGCGGAGCCGCTCACGGCAGCGCCGGAGCCGTACAGCGCGGATGCGGCCCCACCAAAGGCGCCGCCACGGCCATTGTCATCTGCGTTGTCTCCGGCATCCTCCACATCCGCATCGTCCTGATATCCACGCAACCCGCCGCGGCCGCTGTTGCTGCGGCTGGTGCTGGTGATGCTGCTGACGGGGACGGCGGAGGACGACACTGTTTGTTGGCCCACACGCAGACGCACAAAATAGAGGGCCTCGCCTCGCGACTCCAGATCAGCAACACCCCCGCCCTTCTCCCCGATTCCACCGCTGCCGCCGTGTGTGGAGTGTGCAGCAGCAGCAGCAGCAGCAGCAGTGGTGGTCGTGGAGGAGGATGATGATGCGGCGGCGGCCTCTCGCGCCGGGGTGAGCGGCGGACGGCGACAGCGGTGCAGCGTCAGCCGCAGCACGCAGTCGCCCCCCGCGCCGCTGCCGACCACCGTGCGATCCACCGTGCGAAAGCGCTCCTCATAGTTGTACGTGTGCGCGAAGCGGCGCTGCTGCTCGGCGATGCCCTCGTGCAGGAGGTAAAGAGGGACGCGGTAGAGGGCGGCCAGGTGTTGCAGCACCTCCTGCACCGGCCACTGCGACAGCTCCAGGACACCGAGATGCGCAGAGATGAGGTGCTGCAGCTTTTCGCG